>JAOBRC010568898.1:0-11127 GCA_027575255.1 Scolionema suvaense | reverse complement strand
CAACCCCAGCTTGCTGAGATTGAAAGAGAATAAGCACAGATTAGGAAGCAGAGTTTGTTTGGCAACCAGAAGCCACAGATCAACAACATGCATTTAAAGCGGTGTATCAAATCGACAGAGTTTGTGGTCTCCTCGCAGTGTAACGTGCCATCATAAACGAGAATACTGAATCGCGTCGGGATCCTACTGAACCAAAACAAAGCACGGAAGGCTAGCAGGAACAAGTAACAGAAGGAAACTTATATCTTCTATGCAAGCGTAACTGAATTTGACCCAAAAACGTAATTTCATGAAAAGGCCCATAAGCAGCAACAATTTTCGCATAAATTTTAACAAATCAAGCTGTAGATCACAGTTTCGGCACATGGTAAAAAAGCAGATTGAAGCTCGCAGAAATGCCACACATTGTCTACTAAAAGCTTTTTTCACCTACCACAACATGCCAGCAGGAATTTCAAAAGGAGTTCGTATACACACAAATTTTTACTCGCATATGCACGAACGATAAGTGCTGGACAACGCAGACATACCTATGACGTCACTATAACTGACTGACAAAAAAATACGAGCAGACTTCCCACTTTTACAGTTTTTTGTGATCATCAACAGGAAAATAAGTAAGGCGATCACTCTTTAAGGGGGCAGACGTACCATATAACAATTGTATTAAAGATGTTCGCACGGAACAATCAGAAAAGGCAGTTTTTCTGGTATTCAATATTCCACAGCAATCTGTTCAACAGCGCACGAAAGACATCCCTTTTGTTCGGATGACCAATGAGAACATTGAAAACCAAGGACGAAGCCGAGATAAATTTTGGCAAAAGTTCAAAACACTAGTAAGGCATCTAGTCTACTTACAGACTCTTAAAAAATTGTTTTAGAAATACGATTTCCAAAAAACCGGCCGGGAAATCAGTTTCCGAGTTGCAGATTTTAGGAAAGAACAAGAAAGATAAGCTCATTTTCAGCAATTCCAGCGCCTTGAAGAAGCATACCATTCTCAATCTTTAACCATCACAGTGGAACGTCTTGAAAAACAACAACAAAAAACAAAAGCAAATCCTGCAACTTGCAAGCCAGTAGACACCAAAAAATCAATTCATTATATATTCAATTCCAACTGACAATTTCAGATAAAGCAGAACAAAAATAACTCCAACTAGTAAGATCTTGAGGCATCACTACGTGAGATCAACTGAAGAGGTGAAAAATCTGAACAAATCTTCAAGATGTTAATAATTGGAGCTGTTTTTCTGTTGTTCCAATTCATAGCAATTTAAAATCATTTAAAGGTAGCCCGTGTAAAACGACCATAAAATGGAAATTCTTATCAAAATTTATAGTGGGCTAAGACTACCCTTATTTCAAGAAATAGAACGATGAAAAAAACGAGCAATCAATTAAAACCACCAAAGTGCACTTAAAACCTTCAAAGGGTACGGCGATCATTCCTAACAGAAACAATTATTCTTCACCTAAAGACAATCTCAGGTAACATAGGATAAAAATATCCCCAATTAACTTCTTGAGTTGCTTAAGATTAAACAAGAACTCAAGGTTCAGCTCTCAATGCAACATTTCGACACTAATTCGTATGCTATTTTCACGTTAAACCCTATTTTGGAAACAGTCACGTAAGACCACATACTACGAGAAAACGAGCTTGAAATTGAGCAAGATTGAAGAAAATTCGAGGTATTCTCCAACTTGAAACACACTTATTTTTTTTGAAAAGAGATACATACACCAGGCAAACCATAAGACCTTGGAATAATGATATGAAGCATAATTGCCCTGCCGGCATTCTCAGCTTGCTGCATGCATAGCATAGTGACTATCCTGTGCGTAAGATATCTTTTGTTTTTGGTATGGGGGAGATGCAGAAAATGTTTATTTAAATCAAATCAACAATGATTGGCAGAATTCAAGTGGTCTTATTGAAAAGTACCAATCCGATTAGCTGTCGCATGGCTACGGTGAATGTTCATCATACGCACGACGTGGCTCCAAATCAGGAAAGTATACATGTGCTCTGAGGTGCTGTCAAGTAAATACACTGCACAGATGCACAGCTGTGATCAGGTTTTTTTGCCTGAATTGCAAAAGCCAGCATGGCAGATAGTTACAACTATTCCTAGTGCTGTACAAGAAGCACGAAAGTGGATTAGTATTTATCACTGGAGAACGTTGAGGGCACCGAGTACTAATGCAGCAAGATGTCTTACGAGTTTCTTCCACAAACACTACAAGCATGAGGGCATGACTTAGCATGCTATACTACTTCTGTTCTCACCGGATACACCAGTCACACAATCAGATGTAGTTGGCACAATACTAAATATGTCAACTACTGCACAATATTTTAAACTATACTTCAAACTTAAATTTGAAACAGTAACGAAAACGGGTGCCAGCTCAAGGCTGTGCAGCAGGAATATTCATTTATTTCCGTACTTTCGCATAACCACGATCTAAGCAAGACACGAAAACTGGCTTTCACAGAAATGAAAAATCTTCAGTCACGATTGGAGAGATATTTCGATTCAAAGTTTCCAGAAGAAAAACGTGAATATAATAGCAACCATGCAGAAGAAAAAATAACAACAAAGAAAGAAAAAGGGCATCAATGGAAACAAGGATTTTTAACTCGTCAGTAGAATTGATGGCAAATCTATAAAGTTAGGGAATAGTATGAGGGAATATCAACGCAAATAGTTATGAGAGCTTTGTTTCCTTTGCATAAATTGGTCTTTTGAAAGTTATATTTCGAACACAAGGGTACAAAGAATTTAATACTATCTTCCGTCTCTTTAACTGAAGCACATAAAGCTCGCAACACCCACAATTCTTTGCAGAAGAATATAATTTTAAGGTCAACTTTGTTTTGTGTATCACTGTATTACTTTTGCACAAGATTTCATACCGACCTTTCCCCACTGATCCGGTCGTTGTTCTGATCGCTTTCCCAAAGCTACAATATTAAATATTGCAAGGTTTTATCTCTATATGTAGAGCAGAAAGGCCAGTTTTAGCAGGATCTTAAGGTCTTCATTCAACAAAAACCTGAAATTTGATTTTTCCTGCTGTACCACCACAAAAAAAGCAGTTCTTCTGCAAAAATACTGTCTGCAATTCTGTTCATACACAATGACAAATAAGACTGGGATCAAGAAAACGTGCATGGACAAGAT
This sequence comes from Scolionema suvaense, assembly GCA_027575255.1. Classification (NCBI taxonomy): domain Eukaryota; kingdom Metazoa; phylum Cnidaria; class Hydrozoa; order Limnomedusae; family Olindiidae; genus Scolionema; species Scolionema suvaense. The sequence goes on along the minus strand of JAOBRC010568898.1, from coordinate 7,933 downwards.
TTCAAAATATAAACCATTCGCGGTAAGTGAGGCCAATGGTTAGTCAAGTAGTGGTCACACCTTAACAAGCGTTCTCACAAAACGCAGAGCCTATATCAATCACTGTCAGACGGAAGCTAAAACCGATTGCCAATGTACAACCTACTTGTCACATACTCATAAATTATCAATGCATCCATAACCTAACACGGAAATGGAAATCTATAATTCACAGAAAACTGTGGCAATAAGCAAGATCTTGGTAAAGGTGATATTTTCAGATGGAGTCACGGAGAAACACAGGCTAAATTGGTCGATGTTTCAAACGAGCACGAAACTGAATCTTGTCATCACATTATTATTCATCAAAACGCTAGGTTGTTCCATGCCAATTTAACGACGATACATTGCTGAGAAGTGAGTTTCATTGCGAAGCCGATTTTAAAAAGCCACACAAAATAGAGGCACCTTCACTTTTCAGCGAGAAAAAAAAACAAAACAAAAATAAAGCGATTCTTGTGGAGCATGCAACACAAGATTACATCAGCTTGAGACACTGTAAGTCCATAATAATAGACTAGACTTTTGAGGAAAATATGCTCCGATGCCTTGCCAGTCACTAAAGGGAAAACCTCTAGTCCCTTTCCTCAAAAACAGTGCTGCTTTTATCTGCCTACCTGGAAGAAGTTTCATAAAAAAGGGCTTCAGAGTAAGGTCATGTTCATTTCGTAAAAATCAGCCAAAAAAATAAAGCGGCACGAGAGCCATACGTGCTTGCTTTTTCAAACTATCAAATCTTAAATATTTGGATATTACGCGCAAGGGCCTACGGTAAAACTTCAGGGAATCACGAAGAATGCCCGGTGGTCATGAAAAAAGAATAGTACCTCCAAGGCAAATAAAAACCACTCGAAAAACAGATCAACATGTTTCTACAGTAAACCTTGTCATTATCTAATTTTCGCACCCATATGTTTGTAGAAAAACAAAAAATATGCACAAAAAATGGAAAATTGATACGAACTAGACAAAAGTACTAGCAATTCTCAATAGGATCGTTAGAAGATCTAAATTAACAAATATTGACATAGGCATTGTTATACTCCTCCCAATATCTTCCCTTCTGCACACAGGGGCAAGGTTAAAATTAACTACAGGTAATAAACTCAAATACTGCAATACCAATACTTGAAACGTACAGCCCATATCGAAAAAAATGACTCAGCAAAACACCCACAACCTAGACGTTAAAATGTAAAAATACTTTCCACAAAATTTAAGATTCTTTACTATTGCAATAATCTTCTTCCAAAACGTGAAAGGGGAAATCGCTGAGCATGTTCTTGTCATATCCTAACTATTCTTCTTTATGATTTATTCAGAGACAGTTTCGCGAAAGAAACTTTCGTGAGGTCAAAAACACGAAATATTTTGGATAAACTTTCGCAAATCGGTAAATTCGAAAAAAATCGCAAGAAAAACTTTCGTGAAAAGAGAGAATGCTGTATATATTAAATTTTTGTTATTATGAAGCTCCAAAAAAATGCAAACTGGACTGATAAACTACGAAATCGTCTTCTGGCAAAAATTCACGAGATAAACTTTCACACGCTGACGTTTTTGCACATCTTCACGAGATAAACTTTCGCGAAACATGCTCAAACTCGCGAAATTCGCAAAAGTTTCTCTCGCAAAAGTTTCTTCGAATAGCTAAGGATGAACAACTTTTACACAAGATTTTTCAAAAGTCAATAGCAAAATCAATTCCACATTTTGTTTCTTTATGATTTGAGCTGAAAATACCCAAGGGTAATTCATTTTTGCAGAATCAAGTTTTCCGAATTTAGGTATTTTCGCAAAAATTAATTTCGCGACATGAGTTATACAAGCCATTCCCAAAAATTAGTTCCACAAAAGGAATCAAGATTCAAAAACAAGTCACACAACTAAAAGACTCCCGCTAACTTAACCCTATTTGCACATTGTGCCCTCCTGCTACATTTCAGAACGGCACTGCTAAACCACTGTACCGAATGGTACGAAACTTGGCGAGTTTTCATAGAATTTATCTACGATCATTTTAGTGCCAAAAAAATTTCTCACATGCCACCTGTCGACTGTGACAGGTGTTTTCTTCAATGCGACTGGGTGAAAATTTGGCGTGTGACGTCATTAAAAGGGCTATTTTCTCCCCAAAACAGAGATTCAGCAACTTAATCGTGCACAAATGGTTGACCAATAGCTTTTAGGAAGGTTCTGTGACTATCCCAAGAATCAGTGACCTCGTCTGATGTCATAAAAGGAACCCATTCATCACACACTAAAACAATCAATTTCTATTTGTAGCGGTAATGATTGATGATTTCATTATTGCCACCGGCTATTTTTGGGCTCAAACTTAACACCATTTTGTTCCTTACATGTGTACCTTTTATCATGCAAAATTTCATGCTTCCAGCTTTTTCCGAACCAAAGTTTTTGAGGGGGAGGGGGGGGGCACATCCTGAAGAGCCCCCAAAAGGCCAGTGCAAATAGTATTAATTGAGACTTTCTACGTCAGATCAAAGAAGAGAATAACACGTAAGTCATAAAATTTGCACCACAAATCACAAGAATGTAATGAAGAGTTCTTGAAACATTATGAAAAAAAACCTAAAACAGCAATTATTGAGTAGACATAAATTGCCACCTGCTGAAGAACAACATATTCCCAACATATAAAGCATGGGTCATAATAATACATGCTTTGTTGCCCCAACGATCCATGCCAAAATATTTGGAAAAAAACCCCCGAAAATAGCCATTTTCTGACATAAATTACCACCGACAAGCCTAACGAGATTTTTCTCAGACACATGGTTCGTAACGTATGCAGAGAGGCCCTTATGAATAACACCAAAAATGACAGAACGGATGAACCGTTCATGACATTTTAGGAAAAAACCCTTGAAAACCATCATTTTTGCACATAAATTGCCACCCGTAAGCCAAACGAGATTGTCAGGAGACACGGCATACGGTTCAAAACATGTGCAGAGTTGTTGTCCCATAATATTCCCATCACAAATGACAAGAATCCGATGAATAGTTTTTGGCTTATTAGGAAAAAAACACGAAAAACGCCTTTTTCAGACGTGTATGAATTGCCACCTGCAAGCAGAACGAGCAGGTTCCCAGATATGACACATGGTCCACAGCATAACTGCTATTGCCCTGTAGTTTCACACCAAAAACCACAGAAAAAGTAACGAAAAGATTTTGAAATATTCTTAAAAAACCCTAAAAATGGCCTATTAAAAAACCTTAAAAATGGCTACTTTTGGGCATAAATTGCCAACTGCAAGCCGAACAAAAAATTTTTCAAAATTCCGGCTACATCACTTTTCTTCCATTACAGCTTGTCACCTTCACACCAAATTTCAGAAAAACTTATAGAGCGGTTATCTGGGAAAATGCATTGGTGACGGACAGAAGAACAGATAGACCTCATTTTATAGGACTCTTCCGCTAAAACAGAGTCCAGAGAGAAAAAAGGAGATTAGAGGAAGCAAAGACAAGCAATATGGTCACTGTTTCAGGCCTTAAATTTTCTAACCTAGGGGCCAAGCTGTGAGGTTGTCACTCTGCTCCCCTTCAACTCAGCTCACTCGTTCAACACTCAGCTTGGACAAACCTCGCAGAAAAACAGCAGTCGAAGTATTCGAACGTTTGATGCGATAATTAATTGGCAGATTGTCCATTTCAACCAATCAAACCGCTTCTCATCGCAATCACAACTACGTGCAGGTGCATTAAAGAACAATTGCTGCGAAGTCATTCTCTGATAGGATTAGAACAAATCATGATGTTAGAGTGCTCCAATCAGAATTCAAGGATTTTGACAGCACTTTGGTGCGTCCAGATCTGGATGCAAAAATTTTCCTGTGACGATAGGAGTAAGCAGCGTAGAGAGCGAGGGGGTTGGCATCCAGGTCAGGGCTTAAAAAATTAATTTAATTTAATTTCTTAACTGCTGGCTGAACTGATATAAAGCTTGTCTATACGATCATGCCTTGCCATAACAATAATAAACCAATAAATCACACTATTAAAATAGAGTCAGGCCAATTAAGATGTTGCTCAATCAATGAGTGAAACTAAAAGCAGAGGAGGATTAGCTGTGAAGACACTGGCGTTGTTGCAATCTGATTAAGACTCAATCAACCAGTCACTTGCTAGGCTAGCACTCTTTGAAGATGCTGTTGAGGCCATCGAGGCAATTTTGGGACTTTCACAAGATGCATATTTAATCAGTTCATTTGCATATGTTTCAGTTTAGTGTGTGTGTTCAGGGACATTCAAATGGTAGCCGAAGAAGTGAGGCTTGTTGGAGAAACATCATTTTCAGTTCAGCAGAGGTACTATCGTGATAAATTATGTGCTGCACTTGTTGGGCAGAATACATATGTGTTACACACTACAGAGCAAGTGTGTTTTGTTATTAATCAGTTGCAAGGTAAGTGGTAGTTCTCTCTTGGCTTATACCAAAGCAATATATCTAGCGGATAAAGTGCAATGGCCAAAGATAGCTAAGGTCTTGAAAATAAGTAACATAGCTAGGCACACGCGTGCACCTGAGGGTAAATTTAGGTGCAAAAATTCTCGTGCACCAAAAATTTAAATTTTTTAAGCCCTGCAGGTTATGAATTTTCACTTCCTTAACTACCACGTTTTCAAAAATCAGTTCCACAAAATCCATCAATACATGCAATTCGAAAAAAAATTAGTTCTGCAAAATATTTCGGATTTGTCCCTTATTAGTCGCAGAAAAATAATTCCACAGTAATTAATTCTGCAGAAATCAATTACCTCGGGGCATTAGTCCCAAAGTTGCACCTTTTTAAGGGCAACATTGATCTCTACAATAATATGATGCCGCCAGGTTTTAAAACCTAACAATCAGATCAGATTCTGTGGCCAAAGTACCAATAAACACTAAGCAGGATGCTTCAAATAAATTGATGATCTCATTTTTTGTGATTTCACTAAACTTAGATCAAGAAGATGATTTTCTTTTGTAAATTTCGTTTTCACCAACTTATCGTTAAGAAATATAAGTCAAAGTTTTGAGAGGAAAAAATCTAATGGTCTTCTGATTGCCCTGTATTTTCCAGCATGTCAATGCAGCTTTTATGACGAGTTTCAATGTTAACAGTTCAGACTGGATGGGGATGAGGCAGACTATCTCTCCAATACGGCAACACTGCTGCAAAGATGATTTTATGAAAGAAGCAGCGCTGCTCGTGAGCCAAACCTATGTTTCGGAAATTACCTACAACCCAAAACTGTAGATTTCAGCAGACCTCTAGCTGGCTTTGAATCCCAAATTACAAAGCAAGAATAACGTACCAAGCAGCAAGCATTGCATCACACTATAACAAGTGAGTCAAGACTTCTTGATAGGACAGATGACCAACAGCAAACAACACTAACATAACACAACAACTGCACATCCTGATCTCTGTACCAAAACATGACTGGAAATAAATGGGGCACATGGAAACCTTCTAGTTTTGATTCGTATACAGTAAAGCTTTTCCTATCAGAAAAAAGCCAGCCTGATATTATACAGAGAACAGTGCCTCAGATGGCCTAAAAATTCAAAGTAACTGCACAACGCTCAAAGGCCAACAAGATATTTTTCAGATATGACACATAATCCACAACATAACTACAACTTGCTATTAAGCTTCACACCAAAAATAACAACAAAATCATTAACAGATCTGGAAATATTTCTACAACATCTTTATAAACATTTTTTGCCATTTTTGGATAAGACAGTCCATACCCTAATCAATACTATCATAAGAGATTATAACTATTGAACTACATTAACTCTCGAAAGTTTGTCACGCCAAAACCATATTTTTTGGCCTGACGGAAAATTTACAACGCCGTCCATAATTTCCATTTTCAAGTTTAGTTAACACCAAAAGCATTAGTGAGTGCATTGAAAGACAAACAGCGAGATGACATCATCAAACGTTCAAAGAAAAATATCAGCCGACCCTCAATATTGGCCAAAATTTCATGAGAAAAGGGATCAAAATAATTTTAGAGAACATGAACACACAGCTATTTAACTAATAGTTCTCTTTAAATCATGGAACTCTGAAAGGCCTCGTATTTCCTCCACTTTACGTAATGAACTTGAAGTGGAAATTTTGTCCAAAATGTTTGTTTGAAACTTTGAGAAAGATGTCCAAAAGTTTTTCTGCCAAAGTTTTTTTCTCTGAAACTTTATCCCCTCAAAGTTTTTGGGATTAATGTAACCAATTTTAGGACATAAACGGACACAACCACGCTGAACCAGAGTTTTCACAGGTACAGTATGACACGTAGTCCATAAGATAACTACAGCTGGTCTCCAGGTCCAAACAAAAATTAGAAAAAAGTATTGAACAGATTGTAACAAAATATTCGAAAACCCCCCAAGATGGCCATTTCTGGACACAAAGCCACCAGTAAGTTGAAAAAAATTTTGTTAAAAAAATCCTGCTTCATCACTTTGTTTGCTTACAAATATTCATCTTTATTATGCCAAATTTCAGAAACATCCAGTGTGTGATTGTACAGGGAAAAGCGTTGGTGACAGACAGAGGGATGGGCAGACAGGCTTCATTTTACAGGACTCTTCTGCTAAAGCGGTAAAAAAGTATACTCTTCTAAGCTGTACAAAAAAGGTACTTATCATCACAGGGCATCAAGCATGCAACTAGAAGAAAATGACAAAGAACAGCAACAATAACAAAAGAAAAACATGGCAAAAAGTTCAGCAAAAATCACAGAAAATATGAAGATTTCATCTGACAAAATCGAAAAAGAAAATTAAATAGTTAGAATATGGACAATGTCAAACCTCACAGTAGCATAGCCGTAGCAAGGAAGAAAAGTGATTTGATATGGTAACAGATCATTCAAACAGCCAGTACATCATCCTACCAGTCCAATAAAAAAATAATCTATGAAAACGAGATACTGCCTGCAAGCTGGTGAACGCAATTTTTTTCCAGGAAATTCTGAGACAAAACGGAGCAAAAATCATTTAAGTTTTGAACACTGCTAGAAATAATATCGAGATACTTGACAGGACAGGTTGAACAGCAGCAAAAAAATTCTTCAGGTAATTATCAGGCAAGCAACTTTTAGAACAAGAATCTGAAATGTCCTCTTTTCTATTTCTGCTGAAAAATGACCTTTTGCGTCTAATGCCTTTTCTCTGTTTTTTCAGAGAGACGGAGGAGTGAACTTGAGAAGTTGAAGTCTGGCAAGGAGGATGTTGCTGTATAGAAAATAAGAGTTTGTACTAATTATAGGAGGAGGTTTGGCCTTAGGTCACCAGCTAAATTTTATGAGTGTAGCTTTGATCGCAAGCCAGAGAGCAAGACACAGAGCTAACCACATCTCTACAGAACTGGAACTGTTATATCAGCATTTGACATCTGCAAATCTGACATAAACCTAAATTAATTTCAATCTACCTCAAACAAGAAACATGACGTTTCTTATGTCCCGTGCAAAAGCAGGGCCATAGCCAGATCCTAAATAAACTAGGCCACCATTCTACGCTACATATCTTTTTCTTTACACTAAAAATAATAAATCATACACTATTTCGACAGGCGCAACACTAGTGAAGGAGGCAAAACAGAGAAGCAGCAGCAAACTAGATAATACAATGAGAATTCCATTCGGAGAATGGGTGTAAAGTAACTAGTACCACAAAATATATTGAGTATGATACAATAGAAATGTCCACAAATCGAACTCTCGCAGCTTAGAACAAATCAGGGCCTTTCAGAGACCATCATTCATTCTATTCCAAAGCTGATGTGTTAAAGGGGAACTAATGGGTGTGCAAAAATGTTTTTAATATGAAACATAACTGTAAGAAAATGTTGTCCACACTAAT
>JAOBRC010568787.1:0-11127 GCA_027575255.1 Scolionema suvaense | reverse complement strand
AGGACTGCAATCAACAAACAAGTCTCACAAAATCTAGACAACATAAGACGTGATCTGCAGCAACCACATCAAATAGAAAATATAGCGGGGGGCATGACACTTCTACGTCGAAACTATTGAGCAATATGGATGGAAAGCTGGCAAAGTCCACATGATGTTCTCTTTCGAAAGTACTCAGAACCTACACTTTATTGTGATATTTTCAAGTTACAAAAGTAAGGTATTTCCCATTATGAAAGAAATCTAACCCAAAACACTATCCTACGCACTGGATAGACAATAAGCCGAACGGATGGCAGGAGCTTGTCAGCATGGCAGTACGTTGGCTCTACGACATTGCCATTCAGGCAACAACCTCATCCCGATGACGCACATTTTGTTTTTATAAGAAACATGCAAAACCCATCAGCCTCAATGTTTCTTAATTACCTGGCCGTCATTAGAAAATCTTCTTTCCCCCCTCTTTTGCAAATTAATGTTTTGTATGATAGGCTTGCTACAGGAATTTATTCAATTTGTTTCTAGTAACATTTGCTCCTACTCACTAACAAAAAAAACTTGAAATAAGTCGCAGAAGACAATCATTGTGGTCGATGCTTTATGTTTCTGTACCGTACTAATGTTTCCTATCTTTTTTGTACATTCCCTTTCCGTGCATCGCTTCGCTATCACTCAGTGCTAGGTTTTGCTTGAACACCTACCTGTCTTAGCCTTTAGGGATTTCGCGCTTACCGCTAGTAGCCGATGGGATTCAAATACTTGACCTTGTGTGCACAAGACAACTGGGCTACCACTGAGCCATTCCAGAGCCCTAAAGACGGGTAGGGGTTCAGTAAAACCTAGCACCGAGTGATAGTGAAGCGATGAGGAGAAAAGGAATCTACAATTCGAGAAGACCTTCCCTTCGACAACCGAATTCAACGATGTCAACCACTGTTTCCTATTTTGCCTAACTTACAATTTGAGCAGAAGCATGTTTCTTGATTTTCACGGTATCTGAACCTCATGTTTCTCATAGAAGTACTTGTTTTAAAAAACGTGTATTAGACTTCTTAAAATGGTCGGATATAATAGGGCATATTTATTGGCAAAACCACGCATACCTAGGATCAGAGCTTGTTTTTCTTGGACCACCATACATATCGGTATAGTTATTCTCCCAGTCCAAGCTGTCACTGGAAGGTGCAGGTTGTAGGCGTGGTAGAGGTGGAGAAGTCTTGGTCGGATCTGTAGACAGTCTCTTCGACGATCGCTTGATGAGAAATTTCTGCTCTTCTTGACCTGGCGTTCCAGGTGCTTCGTACTACAATGAGACAAGTGTTAGACAAAAACTGATTAATGGCCATCATGTTGATTAAAAAGAAAAGTACACACTTTTTGTGCCATTTTTTTCAAGAGGTCAGAGAGGAATAAGGAAGGTAAAAACGCATCAGTTATAAATATCGATCTTCTATTTTTCAACGATTCATAAAAGAAACTATTTGGTGCAGGTATTGCCTTTTATCCTTCAGGTAAATGCATCTGTGAAATAAAAAACAGATGACTATCGAACAGCACTACCAGAGCTAAAAGATATACGTCTGCACCATAAAATTCACAGGATACGTTACAAGAGAGCATCAACCAAAAGTATAACAGATCTTAACAGAACTACAAGTTAGGTAGCCAGTAGTGCCTGCTAATTCCAATAAGGCAGAAAGTCGCCTCAACACTGGAAAACCTTATACAAACAAAAAAGTCTCTTCCCACCACCCCCAAAAAGTTACAGAGTGAAATTAAAATGAGAGCACATCAGAGGCTTGTACCAATTACATACCGTAACTGTTTCTTTTGTACTATAGGAAGACCGTTTCTTATTCGATGACTGCCTAGACAAGGATCCACTCGAAGCCTAAATACAGAAATGAAAAACCAAAAAATCGAACTTTCAACTATCATTAACATAAATCTGAAAAATTGCGCGCATTTAGCAAATGATAATGCGAGGGAATTCAGTATATAATAAACAAGAGGCAACATGAGATCAATAGAAGTGTCAGTCTCTGATAAGTTTCCAAAAATTCGTTTCGTTTCAGGTTACCTACATGTTAGAATCGATGAAATAATGATGAGTTAACACGATCAAATTCACACATCTCTGTATTTTAGCAGCAGATACAGTATAATTCAGGACAGCAAATTTACCAGAATCCACCAGGACTACTGTCACATAACGCTGATCAACTCAGAAAATTTAAAAAATTAAAGTCCAAATATGTACCACAGATTGAATAGATCAGAAAAATTGCCTTTTAGCGAAGTGTAGCACGTTTTTGCATAACCATATAAATTCGGATTGATATAAGGACGAATGTTTCATTACTGCAGACGATTGTAAACAGAAGTATATAAGATACATATAATTCAGCAGAACGAGTCATGCAAAATACAAGAAATCTTAAGCAGACAGGCTGATCGTACTTGAATGGTGATCATGGATAGGTTCAAATTCACCAGAGTTCACTGGACTGATAACGAACCAGTTTCACCCACAATAAAAAAAACTACAGTGACCTCTGAAGGCAAAACAAACACTTACCCTCCGTTCCAATACACAATGATAGATAATGAGGAAGATGCCCTGAAGAAGAACAAAAACAGCTTGTTTAAGATTTTATTAGTAATACTAACAATGCAATTCACAAATATGCTGTATGAACACAGGACAGCGTCAACATTGACTAAACCGCAGCTACGGTCTGAAAATACAATACAGAACAATATACGATCACAGGGCCGAAATTGCGCGCTTACTATGTTTTATACATACATTTTGTAGTCAGAAATAGATATTGTTGATCAGAAGCACAGTTTCTCGAAAATAAATCAATGCCAGTTGGCAACAACACGCAGAAAAGGAGTGGAGTTTCAGTTTTCCCGAATTTACTTTCGCTTCAGATTGATATACTTTCCACGAAGACAAGGGAAAAACAAACAATATCTCACAAAATGCTTTACCAGAGCCCAATATTCCTACCTCTAGAGCAGCCAGTCCACCAAGTATGTGATGGTATAGCGTTTCTCCGTTACGGTACAGGAATAACACCATGCCAGCAGGGACAAGAATATGAAGAAGGATAAGTACCGCAGAGCAGCGTAAAACTCGCCTGAAAAAAACAATAGATCAAGACAAAGTAAGTCGGCATTTGCTACTCCTACTCAAATATAATGACATCAAAAAGGGGAAAAAACAAACAAACAAACAAAAACAATCAAACGAAAAACAAACAAACAAACAAACAAAACAACAGCGCATACACTGGTCTGTGTTTTCTTAAAATTTTTGAGATTCTACTAAAAAGTTCTCATTGGGTTTCTAAAATATGAAAATTTTGTAAGAATACAACCAGTTAAATAAATATTCCAAGTCATAATATAGACTTTCGAAACAAAGCATAAAGGCCACCACAAGAAAAACTGCTGCTATAGCAGTTTCTACGTAACTAATGCTTTGCAATTTTCAGAAGGTGTCAATATGTTTGACTCTGTCGGGAAATAAACAATAATATTCATCGAAAATCGTGCGAGGCTGTACCAGTTGGTTTCATAAAAAAATGGGTTTCTTATACATAAAAAACACGTAAATGCATCCAAACTAGAAAAAACGCATTTCAATGAATGAACTATATGATAATATCTTCAAAGATCACCACCGAAAGGCTTATTGTAATTTAGAATAAGCCCACTGAAAATGCTTCTTGCATTCTGACAAGAAACACATCAATCACAGACAGATAGAGATCACTTTAAAAACGGATGAAAGTACATAGATACCTGGCATGTTCTCTTGTTGTGCTGGATAGAAGATCATGGTTGGCCATTAATGCTTGGTTAGCAATAATGTAAAACACGAACGTCATCTGTGAATAGAATAAAATAGAAATCGTTTGAAGACACCTAATATCAGATATCTTCGAACTAGAAACGAGAGTAAAACCATTCCATGCAACTCCAGGCCATAATCACTTATCACAACAACTTACAAGCTATAATGTAGATCAACAAGAAGTTCTGACTAACGAATGGTAAAAATCATTTAAATAGATCGTAAGTTAGATTTCTTGCATACTTGTTTTCAGAAAAATGAAAAATCCATTTCAATTATATGTTTTGTAGGATGCAGTATTAGTCTGGTGTGTATGTGTTGTAATTTTGTTTGCGGGTTTTATAATTAGCGTCGGAACGTAACAACGATATGCGTGGACGGTGATAAGGGGGTTATCATGCTTAGGTGTGTGTGGATACCAGTGGAGAGGAGATAATCTTTACCGGACTGTTCAGCCCCACTTTTTTCATCAGGGGGTGGGAAGGCGGGTCGAAAAGTCTATGCAGTAAAGATTCTCGAAACACTTGCCTTTTTGAGGAGTCGAGCCAAAAAGATTGATTTAAAGTTTAATTAATCTCGGACATATCCTAATGTTTTCTTCGTGAAATACTAAACAAAAAATTATGAATAAACCGGTAAAAAAAACACGATGAGTATATCTCCGAATAGCAATAATACGAAGATAAACCAAAATGCACGGAAAAAGTTGTTAAATCAGAGCTCTTAGTATGTTTTCCAACAAAGATAGTTCGTAACTTACTATGAGATAAACTGCTGATGGACCACCAACTATAATTGCAATCATCCATATTGGCATGTCAAGCAGAGTTCTAAAACAAAAAAGACAATCAAATGTATGCTGACTGAACATGGAGATAATTGTGTACGATACAGTACAAGCAAACCTTCAAAACTTTATTTTTCTTTCGAAGCATCTTGAAAAGAGGTTCTCAAGGACAGTTTAGAAAATCAATAACAAAAAGTATCATGTTTTTCCCACAAACAACAGAAAGCTCCGTGATAAGAAGGTACTCCATACTTTCCTAGTTTCTCTTGAACATCATTCCTTGTCAATATGTCAAAAATTAAAAGGACAAAATTCCGGCATGTAAACATTAAGATGGACCCATCATAGGCCGAAAGCTATGGAAAGTCAAGCATTCAAGTATGTTCTTGAACGGAGGGGGAAAGGGACACGAATAAGAAGTCCACAAAATAGAGGATTAAGAAGTTTAAAAAGTCATAGATAATCATAGAAGCATGCTTGATATGAAGATGTTTTGGGATAATACATTCTTTAGAAGTCAATCAACGCAGAAATCAGTCATGTAATGGTGAGCGTTAAACATTCCTTGGAATATACAGATGAGGAAGCAAACTTACTTGTAGGATCGTAACTTAAATATATTGAAATAAACTAGCAGTCCAGTCCCTGCAAGAATGACGACAGGAATTCCTGAAAACGAAAACAGAGGAGGAATCATCACACATCGAATAACATGAACACGAATGATTTCATACGTAAGTGTAGACATAACATGCGAAAAACTACAATAAACACAATCCAACAAATGCAATCCCTTCATTCATTATGAGCACACGAGCACACTATGAGCATGCTACGCCTATCTGCTCGAGTATATTTCCAGAAAATAAATTTACTACTAATCGATTTCAAATCACAACCAAATTTCTTCATTACGGCTGCCAAAATAGCGCCGAAAAACTAGAAAACACCTCAACTTTCAGACAAGTTTTCCATACGTACAAATCAACTATAAAAAAATGCCTTGTAAAAACACACAGATCATATCCAGAAGAGTGCAAAAGAAACAAAGCAAGACATATCACCACTTGCAACTGGCTACCTGAGGGCAAAACAAATACATCACATCACATCACGCCAATTCGTGACCATCATGACTCAGATGATGCTAGCCACATGAAGCGCAACTTAAGAACTTCAAACACGTGAGGACTTACCCCATCCAATGAAGTAAAACAGTTTCAGGTGACCCTGTCCTTTCTCTATCAAAGTTCTCGTAGATAGATACAGTTGTACTGATTCAGCAAATGACCATGCGAAGAATGCCACAACAAGCAACTGCAAGCTGCCGAGTAGTGCATAACAGAAATACTAAAAAAATAAAACAATAAAAAATTGCAATTCATGAAGGTTGAGAGACGAAGCCATCCTGGAGCAGTACTAGTTTTAGACACACTCTATACTTAATGAAGACATGCTCGAAGACAGTTCTTTTCGGGCACAGTCGGGCTCAATTTTGGTTCAAATGCATACTAATGATATACGAATAGGGCGAAAGCACAAAGAAAAAGAAAAGAATTTTCTGCCAAGCACCATACCTGCACTAAATAACCAAAAGAATTCTAAGGTAATACACTATGCATACCTGCGTGAATGACTCCGGCACCAGCTTGAGATTAGCAATCAAGACACCTCCACCAAAAGTTATCATCAGGAATAAAATGGTGACTGCAATGTTGCATAATATTGTCTGGCGGTCGGACCGACTACTAAAAGAGAATTTTGCAGCGATGCAGTAAGAATTAGGCCTACTGTAAAAATACCCATGTGAGACACAATTCCTCATAAGGAACCCCCTCCCCTATACACCCTTAACAAACGTTTCAAAACAAATGTAAACTGCAAAACAAATTTAAACTGACTAATATACAGAAACGATGTATTATATAAAAATAAAAAAACATGTTGGCGTGCAAGGGGAAGTTCAGGCGAATTGACACATATACTGAACAGATTAAAAATTAACAAAATAAACCACCTTTAACATAATGCCTACAGAAGGGCTTAATGTGAAGGGGCTAGTTAATAAAATGCTTATGTGGAGACAAGTTAATAATACTGATCTTAATTCCTAACATAGGAGAATGCAGCCTCACAGTGACATTGTTGAGCAAACTTTCCAAAATTGTTTTCTTCTATCAAAGAACATCTTACCTCGCACAGCATACATGTGACATACAAGTCACAAATGCTAGAAACATACACAAAGCGATGCCAATTGCTGCCGTGAGCGAGAATGATATGTAGAGTATCATGTATCCAGTGCGCTAAAAAAAAGGAAAAAAAGGCATTTAGTTCGGCTGCAGGTATGTAGCAAGTCAATTCAAAGAAAACAGCCTAATGAGAACTTGATGAGCATCCACCTATACTACAAAAATATCGGTGGGATAAGGCAAACAAGCTATGTTTGCTCATAAAAACCAAGCAAAACACAATGGAATCGCTTTATCCATAAAACGAGATTGAAAAAGTCTCAAAATCATGGAGCTTCATCTCCTGGAGAACGAATGATACATCTTTACCTCCATTTTCATGAAAGTGTGACACATTTCTAAAGTATAAAGCTAGGTGCCAGCAACGCGAAAGATTATAAATGTCAAAAATAGTGAGTCTCGACAGAATGCCATGCAATGTTTCTCACCCTGTTTCAAAGCAGGAAAAAAAAGACTGAAAATGAAAATGAAACCTACTTGGGGCAAAATGACTGCAAAGTTAGTTAAGTGATCACAGAAGCAGACTATATCAGAACCAGATGTCAGGTTGGATAATTCACAACCACGTGTAGACCAGCCCCCAGTAGATGATCTGGAAAAACGACGGAAGGCATGATGAAGATCCGATACACACAGAGTGGCAATGCAGTATATGCATGAAAAAATATCAACAATGATTCAGCAACAAAATCAATTATACTTTTCCAGTCCTCAAGATCAATTCAGAACAGAAGGACATGACTAGACAAAGATGGGTTGGTACACAAGACAAAAAGAAATCACGAAATAGAATATATACAGGGCCACAAGACATAATTGAAGATCAAATACGATTCACGAAAAGTATTGCATGTAAAAGTGAATAAACTAAATCAGCATATCTTCAAACAAAAAAAATGTAACATCGCTTTCTGATGGCAACTTCAAAACCATACGGGTACATAGGAAGAGTATTTTAATCAACAATAATCTGTCGAACTTACAAACTTTCATCGAAGAACGTGCACAACTTTTTCTCAGGAATCAATCCCTGAAACATCAAAACATAACCAAGCATAAACACTCCGAGAAGACATAAGTACTGCTGTAGCAGACAAAAACCTCAGGAAACAGAACACCACTGCCAGCATCAACCTCAACTATTAAATAGAACAGATCCAGTATCACACATTGATGGTAATAGGCAGTTGAGACAATGCTTCATTTGTGATCTCTTTCCATACCCTTGCTTGATGCCAGATTCTGAGAAGATAACATCAACTGGAAAGGAGTTTTTTAATAAGGAGGTGGGTACTATTACATCAAGCTGGCCACTATGTACCACTCTATTACATTAAACATGAGGTAAGACCAGTATTACATAAGCAAAAATCTAATACATTGAGTTTTGGAAAACAAACTTCGACATGAACAGAGCCTTCAATATGAGATGTGGCTAGGCCACTAATTCACATGTTTACCACCTTGAAGTTAGCAAAATGCTGGAAAAAAAAATATACGCAGATAAAAAACTTCACAGTCATGGGGTCTAATCCTCTACATAACAATCAATTCTAAAGCATCAACCAAGTTACAGAAATTTAACCTTGGCAGTGCTTCCGAAACTTTCGATGACTTGTCCTACCTGTTTGGTCTTGAAGGTTATTTTCACCGGCCGTTGCAACTTTGCCTCATTCTTCACACCAGAGACAGAAAATGAAAATACTTTCGAGTAGAATGAAGGCCTACAATCAAACAGCAGTAATACTGTAAAACTAGATCAGCAAACTCCTAATTTGTATCAGCAACGAGGAAAGTGAAAGCAATGCCTGAAAACAATAGTATCAACTGCCGCTATCTGAGAAAGAATTAGTTTTAAAATGCTAGTCCCTTGGAGGGTTTTTCAATCAAACAGAGACGGAATGCAGTTCTGCCTAAGGACATGCTTAAGGCTTTACATGCTAGAGAACAAGAATTTGACTAAATCCATGAAAACATGTGGTAGAAACCATAGTTCAAGGGGGAGACAAATGGTAGACGCCCTTTATTGCTACCACAACCCACATAACATTTCAGTTAAACTGATGCACTGCACAATGAATAAAGAACAGGCTACATAACATATAGTTATTCATGTTTTGAATGTTGTCTTATTGATTAATCTTCATCAAATCTGCCAATCATCCCTCCTTCCAAGGTCTATCACATTCTCTGCTATTCATCAGCAAAGCTCCAACACAATCACGCATAAAAGCTTAATAAGTCAACAATAAGAATAATCGTACATTTTTATTGGTGACCTCTAGCTACACGAAACACTACAAAATATCAGGCAAAACGTTGCAGACAGATATAAGCTTACTTTTTACTATCTTTGATCACTGGCTGAGGCAGAAGCTCATGAAGAGTTTTATAAAGGATTCCAACAACAATTGGATCTGAAAGAAATGAGCACAAGGCAGAGGATTATCGAGAATAACTACTATATGTTACACGGCTTAACCACGAATTGGAATAAAACGCCCGTAAATACAGCACATCAAAAAATGACAGAATTACCCTAGAGGTGATGACGGCATGGGTTTTGTAAAATGACAGCAGCTTTTGGGAGCATAAATGCATTGCAGTAGCAACACACTTTCAACAACAAAAAATGGGGCCACAGTCCCTTTCCTCACCAAGAAATGTAATTATTCCAATATGATTTAAGTGCACTTCGGGTGAAGCAGAGGGGGTTGGGGGGTGGGGCAAAATTGCCCACCCTGATACTAAACACTTAATAGCATCTAAAAGCCTGAAAAAGCAATTAAATTTCATAACTTTTACATTTTAATGAAATCATGTAAGCTGTCATCTGACCAATTCTTTTGCTCCAAACACTAACAGGTACCCAGATACGGGCTATTCTGATGAGTAGGTCCAATTTTGGGCAAATTTTAGTGATTTTTGGCAAATTTGATGAAAATTGTCAGCAAAATACATGTTAGAAGCGCTTTTTCAGTATGAAACATACGAAACTGGGGTCTATAATCAATTTTGAGCAAAACAAAATTGTTTCTTCAGATTTTCGAAATTTTGGTCCAAAATTCCCTCCAAATGATTAAGTCATCGCTTCTTTACGTTAAAATGTTTGTCGCGGCCTATACTATATATGTTTGAAGTTTAAAGCACGCAGCTGATTTTAAACAGATTTTGGACAGGGTGGGCCATTTTGCTTCCCCCACCCCGAACAAGCCCCGAAATGATCCCACCCCGAAATCCGTGACAAAGTAACACAGTGCAAAAGCAGAAATCAAGAAAACAAAAGACAACATCAATTACTTGAATTCAACTTGAAATTTTCGTGAGGAAACTCAACAATATTGCCACTCTGATCACCATTATCAAAAACTTTAAACAGAACTGCTCTGCTAAGATCAGCTGGTTGTAGACTTTGCAATCGTAGAACTACAAGAAAAAAGACAGGAATAGAAATAATCATATAAAATACAACCTTGACAACAGTTTTTCTAAAGGTGCTAAGCTATGACAGTGGCTTGATCACATGGACATTCACATCAATCAACAGTGATATAATATACTCGATCCTTGCGAGGCTCAGGTAGCAAGGGTTAGAGCACTAAATATGTCCACACCCAGAACATGCCTGCTTCACAGAGAACCATACTATCACTGCCTGTAATGCTCGGTGTAATGCATAAGCTCCATAAAACAATAGAAGTAAGATGAGAGGTTAAGAATGCTCTCAGACACCAGCTATTGAGGACTACTAACAAAAGAAACACGAACTGTTCAGCAAGATTTGTTCCCTTAACATTATAATTATCTAATGTCCACACCACCCACCCCTCAATCGTATACATTTTAAGGATAGAATGAAGAGAGAGAAAAATACAGGGATGAGGCTGTGGTGGGAGAACAAGTTCCTCCTTAGCTATAAAAACAAAATGAAAGCCAAAATCAAAATGAGATAATCTATAATATTCCTCCCACAGATGAGATGACATTTACAAAAGAGAGACATGGGACCAAATTACCAAATTGGAGAAGATACCTGGGCTACTATAAAGAGAGAAAACTGACTTGGGCAGAGCTACAGACCTGCTGCAGTGCACCACATAAATACTGATTCAACAAAGTTTATCTGATTCATAGATTCAATTACATATTCCAGTAAGTAAAACTAGCCATCATACAAGTGGGGTATGTGGAGCAATTACCATGATGAAACAGAGCCTTTAAGT
>JAOBRC010568676.1:0-11127 GCA_027575255.1 Scolionema suvaense | reverse complement strand
TCAATCTCGATCAATTTAAAAGGTTCCGTGTCCCATCCATCTTCAAGATTTGCAGGTTGAACATCTAAGTGGCCATACACACAAATGGTCTTCTTTTTCGGATCTGCACCAAGGTTACCAAGGATTATTGGAGGTAAAGGAATGATAGAGCCATCTGGAGCCTTTTGTGTCTTGAGAGGATTTTCAGCAATTTCAATGGTAGCTCCAAGCGCTTCCAATTGCTATAAAATGTGGACAGCAAACTTACATATTAACATACAATAGTTATACTATACGTATCTCATCGCCATTATGTCTCCTTCATTTTGGAACTAGAAAACAATTTTATTACTCTAAGATTTTTAAATAACAATCGGGGATGGCAGCTCACAGAGACTATCATGATGGGAAATTGCGTATCTAAGAAATCTACAAAACAATACATTGCTTAAAGGAGAACTAATGTCAGGAAAAACCTCAACCTCAAATGAAAGAGATATGCATGGACATTTCCTTCTTGGCGAAGTTTTCCTCCAATGGCATTTTGTGTACCGTGATCTAATCAAATTTTTGGTAGGTTTATCCTATGCTTGTTGCCATCTTGGAGCTTCTGCAGAGCGGAAAGAGGGTCTGGGATCTAACATTGCCATAATTCAGTGACATTAAAAATCGCTGAAACAACATAAATACGTCAAAAGAAAGATAAGCGCTAGGAAAACAAGGTGAGATTAATTCATTTACACAAAAGTGAAATAACAATGATCCGAACTCTCCGGTCATAAAGTAAGGATCACAAAGTGATCAAGCAAAATACACCGATGCTACCACTTTACACAAAATATATTCAGCATATAGCTCCATGCAACCTGATCATTGTCTTCATTTCATCGGTGCCCATACATCTACTGCAGCAAGAAGCATGGAAAAAATTGTTCACCGAATGTGAAATCTACATTCGAAAGCAACTAAGGTTACCAGAAGGGTTTCGGAATGCCTGTCTCTAATTGCTCAAAATGGCCAAATCACTAATGGTTAAAACAGTTTTCAGTGACTCATGCTAAAGTCTAGAGATTACTTCGTCTGTTCGGTAAAAGAAATGTAAATTTTAGACTTACTTTATTCTTTTGTATCACGTGACTTCAGTTGATAACCAATGTCCTTATTTTGACTATACTTCCTCGACCCTTGATTCCCAGCAAATGATTTTTATTTTGTCAGATTCAGTATACATGGGACTACAAAACCGCGTCTCAAATTTTCCGTATCTAGTTTTGTTCTCCAAATATGATACATTATGATCATAGCTTTTCATTTGCATCGACCAAGCCGCATGCAAGGTAACTTTAACAGGAGTTATAGCTCAAAAAATGTAGGTATATAACACGAAATTCCGTCAGTTGGTTGTTCTGAGATAATCCGCTCTGAATGAAGAAGATAAATGAACGATTGTTTTGCACAACAAAAGGAGCCATTACCAATTTCACGTGATTGTTTGTGGTAATGATCATATTGAGAGTGTAATCATCGCTTATTCAGAATGCGATCATGGCTTGGCTACGACACTGTTTGGAAGCACAATAGGATGCACGATAGCAGATCTTTGAAAGGGAATAGTGACTGAATGGCGTGATCTTTTGGAATGGAACCTATTCTATTTGTTAGAGCATGATTTTGTTTACATCATATGTAAAACGTGCAAGTTACGATTTTCTGACCAAATAAACACTTCCAGTATCCTTAATCAAAGCCAATGGCCTGTTGTAAATACTGGTTTGATAACATGGTTTCCTTTTCTGATATCAGCTCTACGATGAATGATGCACAAATAACATGATATGAATCATGACCAACATAACCAGAAATCGTGAGTTGAGCATGGGAGCACTAAATCCAGACAGTGGTGGAACGTAATCGGTCGATGGAACAGACAGAAAAAACGCAAACCAACCAGAGGCAAGAAGAAAAAGAGCCAACAAAAGAATGCAGAGTGAGGGCTCTGCTAACGGGACATCGACACTAAAACAATATCGATCAACTGGGCCCCAGCACTTGCGACTCTAGCAGTTAGACTCTAGCTTTAAACATGCTTTGCAGACGCCTAACACTCAGCCCTACCCACATGAAGCTTCTGTTGCAATCTGGTTGTATAACCCACACCATTATTATGAGAAATCATACCGAGTGTTGGTGCTAAATGATCATCAGCAAAATGACGCAACACGATGCATTTCTGGACGGGGGCATGTTTGGGATATAAGTGCGTTCCAGGCTTGACCCTGGTACCTTTCAGGTCCATCCAGATGTTATTAAAACAAAACCGCTTCTCACCGTCAGATACCGAATGAATGCAAATCCCCATTCCAACTCGAATGTGTTAATGATTGAGTAGAACATTTCGTAGTGTAAACTAATTAGATGATCATGCAGTAGTATTCTGGTAGGGTTCACAGGATTGTTCCTACTATATGTACAATGCCACCCAGATCAGGATCTTGCATTATTGTCTACGGATGGGAATTTTTCATGTGCATGGTGTCATTACACCTCATACTCGAAAACGGTGTGCGCAATCACATTTGCGAGCAATAGCACGCCAATCATGGACAGGCCTGAAAATCAGCTGCCTGATACAGAAAATTTACAGCGTTACAGCAACAACAACAAAAGTCAACCAAAAACAGTGGATAAAAATTGATGTCCCCTTAAAATTGATCAAACCCTCAAAATCTTATAGAAAAATGATGTACCTAGAGGAATTTTTATCATTCTCAGATGTCAATTTGAGCATGCAATCACATCCAAAGGGCCCAAAAGTTTCCAGGTCTACATCCTGGAGCCCCAGGGGGGTTACGTGCCCCTGGAAGCACCCATCACAAATAGGGTCAGCCGGAATCTGGAGATACATCCTGGAAACGCCCCATGAACATATTTCCTATCTGAGACAATAAAGATTCAAAATGCTGACTTTACTCATTAATTCTGAGCTATCATTCACAAAAATAGACTCTGCACTAAGAGAATGTGCACCACTATTATATACAGCATACAGCAACCCATGTATTGAACTAACCTTGCCAACAAAGTTGACCATATGAATGACATCATTCCGTTTATCAGGCCATGCGGAAACACTAGGAATTTCAACCCATTCCCTCAAGGTCTGAACGTAACTGTCCTACAAGTGAGCACAAAAAATATGTATATACATACAGTGTATAATTATTGAATTTTATGTGCATGGGAAATGAGGTTTTTCTTCCACAAATGGAGATCATGATGTCCGACTGAAAGATTTGCAATGATACAGACAAATGAAAATGAGCTTACCAGGTCTAACTAACAATAACACAAGGTAAGAGCACAATGTTATATATCCCAAATACATTTCACTGAAATAATCAGGCTCTGTCCAAATCGATACTATAGTCAAAGCCTTGTATTTTGAAAACTGTTGTCTCAACAGTAGTAGCATAACGAATGCTAGGGAATTCAAGCCCTTCCAATACTACCATTGCCTTATACGCACTAGTTCTAACACTACTAATTCACAGAAAAGCCCTTGCCAATGTTCTGAAAGATACAGTAATTCTACAAACAGGGGATATCAATAGCTTTTAATAACGAAAGACTACAAATAACCAATTTTCACTATTCGGAGCGTAATTTTATATAGGTCATCTCGAGACATGATAGCAACATTTTAGAATATAATATGCCAGGACAAAGAGACACAAATCGTCATACATGAACTTGAACACATGTACAATATATATGGATTTCGTAGTTTTTGCCACTATAACTATATATACACATTAATGCGTACAATCTGCCACAAATAAATAAATTATTTATGGCTGTGGTCAGGAACATGCTTCCAAAAATATGAAAATATTGGAAGTGATTAATTTTTATATACTAACTTCAGGCTTAAAGATTTTCTGAATGTTTATATGTCATGAACATGTATTTTTCAGAGCTTAACTAAGAATCCTTTCCTGAAAATTAAGCACACATCATTAGCAACTTGGAAAAATCAGTTCATATATATACCAGGTGGTAGAATTGCAAACATTCTGAAGCAAGGGTGAGGGTGGTTAAGTCATAATTACACGAATGTGCTGTCGCAGACTCAGTTGTTATTCAGTTGGTTCAGAGTTTTTGAAGGAGTAAAAATTAGTTAATCAGTAAAATTTTGTTTTCTGCTTTGCAAAGATGGCTTCCAAGAAAACATGGTTATTTGAAGGGGACACGTAGACAATTCTAAAAAGGGCTAGTTTGCCAAAATCCAACTTGATGTTCTCAAGATAACAGTCAAGGCTTACCTGGGTTGCAGACATAACTTTAGCTGAAATACCTCACTAAGTTCAATGCTAATAAACAATAGTAACCAAAACCTGTATACATACTCTAGACAGCCAAGACATATTCACTCACATGTTACATATCTTTCATTTATTGTTCTTCACCAAGCTCAGGTGTTTCAATACTTATACAAGACCTAACTAACTTTCAATAAAATGAAATCTATACTGAGCTAAACCTCGTACTATTCTACTGTAAGTTCTTCCTATGGAAATAAATCTTTGCAGGAACCACATTTCTGGTGGTAAAGTTTACAATGGAAAGAACAGTTTCAGATGTAAAAGCAAATCAACAGTGCGGACTTAATTAACTGTTACGGACATAACTAATGCTGATAATGGTATTTAGAACCTTGCAATTGCTTCTCTCCTTTATTAATGTACAGCAAAGGAGCAGGTTTGCATGTCTGTTCCATATCATACAAGTACATGTTTTCATTTACGCATGTCTGCATGAGCGGTGGAACAATGGAAAGAAGAAATGCACTCTGGGGTAAGGAATAAGTAAGCATAAATAAATAACAATGCATGCTTTTGTTTGTGACTCCACTTGGAATGAGTTGTCGTTTCTTACGTTCACTCAAAGATCCAGGTATTCCCAAGATTCGAATTTCAAGATCCCAGGATGTAGTTCTTGAAGAGCTGCTTGAGGCTAGCTATTGTGCTTTTACATTGGCTACAATCCTGGCTGATGCAGTCAATGTCTGACCCGGTCGTCTTTTGGACACATTACCACGTCTAAAACCTTTTACACAGCACCAACTCTTAGTGCTTCCTTCTTCGAAAGTTGGAGATTGAGAACCGCTATCTTTCGGCTGCTGCTTTTAGAATGAGCTCCACTTCCTGACAGTATGGGTACTAGCAAGCAAGATGATGCGTCTTTGCCAAAGATATGACCTTCCCTAGCCCGAAGTGTAACAAATTTGGCTCAAGAAATCGTGACCTATGGATATTCCTTAGAAAAGAAGATAAAGGCTCAGGGAACAGACATGGCCATTAGGCGCTTTCTAGAAAAGCGCTTTTCCGGACGCTCCATAGAAACTTGGCTAGTTAGGGATTGCCAAGCACATGGTTTTAGAGTGGCTGCAGATTTAAGATGATTATGTCTGGGTGGACGGTCTTAGAGGACTTGGCTCGTGTCCTGCAGGAAGCAGGTGATGCTTACTCAAGGGCCTGACCCAATCACAAACATCCACTGAATCGGTCATCTTTCCTGGAGGTTCCAAGTCCTCAAGGACATAAGTGTCTCTAAGAAGTCTATGGTCAGAGCATTTCTTCCAGCAATGGGAGCCTGCATAGCAGGAGACGATCTCCAATATATAAATTACCATCTTCTGTGATATGTTGTTCAGTCTCCGGGACTGTCATTCCATCCTCTCACCATTTTAAATAAGAGTTTGGTGATATTGGAAATTGTAGATTTCCAGTACGTGTAGAAGGTTTAGAAGAAGCTTGCAGATGCTTTCCTTTTCTGTCTTTCCCTGGCAGTCCTCCTCTTTTTGGTGTGACAATTTTATGAGGGTTTGCCGGAATATGGTAATTAATGAGGTCACTAAGTGACACTTCGTGAATAGGGGCAGTGACATCTTATCAGGAATGAATTCCCTAAACCTGTCATTAGAGAGGTTTGTAAAGGGTGTGTTTGAGTTTGCCTCACTATGAGGACAGTCTGGAGTATGTTACTGCAAGAATAAGAGTTGTCTGTTGCAACCTGCAAGTGTGTTCATCTGTGAATCTGTTGCAACTTGATTTGCATAGTTTAGTAGTGTAGATTACATCACATTGATATCTAAAGTTATGAGCATGTTGTTTCTTTGCATTCATAAAATGTTGCAGACATAAGTTTTTGAACAGAAAATGTATGCATGAATACCAACCAATTTTTTCCAGAGTCAAAATGCTTTCATGCATAGCAAGCTTTTTGTCATAAGTAGAGCTGCTAAGCATTCTATGTGCGAACAAAATTGTAAATCAGGTACTGCTAGGTAGACTAACAGGATTTTAAATTCTCCTTAACATCGGTGTTACAGTAAAAAGAGTCTAAATACACCCCAAAATTGTAGATAAAATTTTTCAAGACACCAGGCCCAAGCTTTCACCCTTACTGAACAAGAAAACATTTGAAAATGAATTGTGCATAGCTTCTTCAGGAGATTACGGGTGCACCTTTGACCTAAGGTACTGATAGCTCTCCTGGAAGCACGGTCGTGACCACAGCCTTATATCATATTATATAATTTTGCGGTTAAATCTGAAGTCGAATCCATTCTTATATCATACTACGAAACATGGTGCTAGCCATGTTTTCTGAGTGCTGTTTCTCATTCAGCAATGTGGAGGGCTACGACAGTTACATTTTGCGTATCGATAAAAGCACGACAGACGACAGTTATTCCATGCATCAGCCTCCAATCAGATTGGTTAATTGTCAGCACAAATAAAAATTATGCCGGTAGGTTGCCGGTCATTTATAATCACATTTCTTCCAAAAGATCTAAAATTAACTTTGTGTGCCCTGGTACATTACGTGCAAAACGCTTGGTACTGAAAGGGTTAAGTTCAATTGAACTTTCCAGCAGGAATGTTGGCTTGGGTAATTGCGGTTAATGCCCGGACAATAGAGCTTCAGCATAGCTCATTGACACTTGTACGGATGACTTTTGTTACAGGAAAACTGCCTCATCCATCTTACTGTACAAACAATGGAGATTAAATGGAAACCCCTTCAAGGTAGATGGTAGCAAGTATGTGATTTCTAGGCCTTCCGGTCACCATGGAAACCAACTATCGCCACTTAACAAGCTCTATTGATGTATTGAATTTGATCCTTGAACAATTACAACAACAAAGTACAATCATAAAAACTGACTTAAAACAAAGGGTTTACCTGATGTTCGTCAATGTACCTAAAACAAGAGCAGAAGATCATGTGAGTTTTCACGATGTCTAGCCTGCTCACAGCCTCTGCTAGAATCAAATTCTCTTACAGAGTCTGCTCACTTTGGCGCAAATTTCCGCTTTCAAATTCACAAACTTTGCTATATAATTATTTGCGGTTCGCGTCAGGTGTTCCTAAAGCACCCTCATGATTAACATCCGTTCGTACTGAATCAGAACATAAAGTCATGCATAATTGATTGCTTGAAGTTACTGGCGGCGTTAATGTGCTCATAATGGGATAATGATACAGACCAAGCAAGCAAATGAAGCACAGTGCCCTTGGTATGGTACAGGCTACACAAAGTCATGATCCAACCCATACTATAACGCTACGCTACTACACAAATCGTAAAAACTACAAGACAATAGTACCTAGATAAAACAGGAGAACCTTGATAGCAAATATAAATATATGGTGTCTCGTTATTGTCTTTGTCAACAGAGTTTGAGCCACGAGGAAATGACTAAATTTTATTTCAATGCCGCAGTAAAACTAGGAGCAGAAGAAACATGTGAAAAAGGAAAACATGGAACACATTCAAAATTATCAATAAAACCCATACAGCACCTGAAAAGCTTGTCCATGCCAAATACAAATATGTAGCTCTACTGGGTGCTCTTTCCAGTACAGGACAACTACGATAACCTGTCTTACCAGAATGATATCAGTAAAAGAATCATTCAGAGCAAATCAAATGCATAACACAACCAACAATTCAGTTATTATTAGGTCCATCATAAAATCAATCAAGCAAAAAACTATACCTTTTGACCTAAAACTCTGGGATGCCTTTTATCCACCTTCAAACTACGTTAGTCAAGCAAAATAACATGCTGCTATATACATCTTATATATATACATATATATATACATCCTGTGCAAATTTAACCCTTTCATTACTGAGATTTTGGCCCTTAGTTTCTGCGCAATCTGCAATAGAAGAGGATGATAGGTTGTACATTTTGCTCCATTACTAATTTTACAGCAGACGAGTCCGCTAGTTTTTATGTTCATACCATATATATATATAACGTATGAATTTTGAACATAGTGAAACACAAAAGAACGCTTCAACAGTCGCATCCATTCAGCAAATGGACATAAAGCACAAAATTTGTATATAGTGGCATGGCATATAAGGCATGTATATAGTGAAAGATCACACAAAACCAAGATCCAAGATCAAAAGACAAATTTTCAACCATGCCTATCTGACAAAATCAATATGCATGCATACAAGTTGCAGAATTACGTCCATCTCAAAAATTTAACAATAGATCATTGCGTCAAATTGTTTCAAGGGACTATGACATGGAAATGATGGCCAAAAAAAAACATGCTATCATAAACATAACAGTAATGGTAACATAAAAATGACCACAAAACAGCCAAGCCAAAGGACAACAATATCTTTCCCTGGCAGGATATCCATAGCAACTGCAATTATTACTCAGTGACACATGAAAGTAAAAAATGATGAACAGATCTTCAAATATTCCTACACTTTAAGAACAAAAGGAATTGTTTTATATAAATGATCACACCCAAGATAGGGCTTATTTTAGCCTTGACTCGATTGAGTCTCGCTATCTCACACACAAATTGGAACAAAACCCTGCCACAAACAAAACGGGGAGCGAGACTCGACAGATTCAGTTTCCTAAAATAGATTCCCATACAAACTCTTGCACCTGACCGGCCAGAACTGGACGGTAAGCTTATGCATTGTTCTAAAAATCCAATCAAATCAACCATCCTGAAAACACACGATTGTTTTCCGAGTCCTGCATGAGAATATCATCAATGCGCATGTCCGCAAGCAGTCTTGCCGGGGGTTGTAAACTGTAAAGAACAGATGGAAAGTACCTGAACAAACTTCTGACAACCGTAATGGCTGGACACAAAGTCGAAGAATTTTCTCTTGACATTTCCATGCTTCCTGTGAGAGAGGAGGATGAACACAGTGTTGCTATCATCAAAGCTGCTAGTCCTTTACGACACCCTGGCAAGATGTGCAGCCAGATGTCGGCTGGCCAGTTTGAACTAACACCTCACAGCGAAATTATAATAATTATCCTGGACGTATCTGTCAAGTCGTCGCTCCTGGTTTCGATAATACTGTTGGCTGAACTAGAAGGCTTTCGATACTGCTGTGATTAAGGAAGAAAATAAGCCACGGCTTTCAAGTCAAATTTTAGCTCCAGGTTGCCATCAACTATCGAATGCAACAGGCTGCCCCTTAAGGTTCAAAACAATAGGATTCTTTGAAAAACATGAAAAAATCTGCCCTTTTCCTGGAAATTGAATGCATGCCCTGCCCTTCTAGATTATGCCCGGCAAGATAAACAAGAGCTCTCAGATATGACATTCGATCTTAGTCTGAATGGAAAACCGAAGAGCACCATCAGTTATGTCACACACCATGTGCCATACAGCTATTCACCTTCATGCTGAACTCAAGGGGGGCTTATTCGAAGGATGGGGCTTAATTGAGTCTCTAAGGTAGTGGTCTATAGTAACTTTGATGCAGTAATGGAGCCTTAAAACATGAACATAGCTTTTTATTGCAGTGCAGTAGTCCCTACATCTGCTTTCAATGCCACAGAGATGTTGACTTAGTCCCGTTTCATTACTGAGATAAGTCCAGTCGAGCCAATCTCAATAAATGGGATTGGCTTGCCTGAGATCGGCCCTATTAAATGGTGTCAAGCCGATCGCAACAGCAGGATCCGCAGAGCCGAACCCGGCATTTCACAGGTTGCTAAGACCAGCTTGGCTGAATTCGAAAATGGTGACGAAAACCATGAACCATAGATCTCAGCGTGTAACAAGGTTAGTTCAGAATGCAGTTGAATAATTCCTTTGGCACACATAAACATTGCGGCCACTATCTCTGATCAACAGTTTTCCAGGAAATCTCTGTCCAAAAACATACTCTTTTCCAGGTCAGGTTGCTAAAAATCATCCTTTTTCCAGGTTTATTTTGTACAAATTGAGTTCTACCACCAATGGTTACTACAGCCTAATCTCACCAACTACCAACTTTACAATACTATCGAAATTAATTAACACTGGGCTTCCAATGTGTTCTAACTAGCAGCAAAAACGGAGATCATGCAAGTGGCTGTCTTGTGAGCCAAGGCAAACTATTTACATTTTCTTGGTCAGGGATTGAAATAAGGGCTCGAGATTCGTTCTTCCACGTTCGCGAATAAAACTTCCATCTTAATGACAGAAATCACAAATCCATTTCTGGAATGCAGTCCAACATTCCAAACTGTACGATTCCAGCTGCAGTATACGTGCAAGACACACAAACCCCATTTTGCATCATTTACTACACAACCCCTGTGTTGTTTTACATAGGTCAGGGTGATTGCTACGACAACGTTTTTCCCGTTTTTCTTGTTTCTCTTCCGTCCTTCATTTTCCGAGTAATTTAACAGTTTAATTCAAAAGCTTCAGTGCTTAAATGTGTTATGTTAAGGTGGTACAGCAGGAAAAATAGCGCTCCTTTGGGCTTCTATTTTCATATCAACAAAATGATATTGCCGATAAACTTTTTTTGCAACTATTTTATTAGGTCTTGCTGGACAAATTTCAAGGGAGACATGACATATGAATGGTAACAGGTGGATGGTATGACGTCATAAAGTACGACAATAAAAAATAGAAAACTAAAACTTTTAGCTTGTTGGCTCATATTGGAGCAATTATTTTTATGGCATCCTATAGAAGTTTGTGGCTACTAAAAAAATACGGGCGATTTTTTCATTAGATTTGTCATTCTGTTTTTATAGCGTTTCTTAGAAATACCTAGTTCTTCGCCATGAAATATTGTCTGGC
>JAOBRC010568675.1:0-18199 GCA_027575255.1 Scolionema suvaense | reverse complement strand
ATTCTACGATAAATTTTGAGCTAAGATCAACCAAAATCCAAAATTCAATAAATTTTCCAAAATTTGCTATTTTTTTAACAGGCGACCACCTTAAGGATTGATCTGTGTGCACTTCAGATGGTAGAGGACTGTGTGATGCACAATGTGTAACACACGAGTTTGGTTGTACCGTTTGTCAGCATAAGTTCATAAGAGACTTCTTACTCGAGATACAAGAGAGGAAATGATCACCTCCAGTTCCTAATAAGGAACGATTCTTTTTCACTACAGTGGAAACACGCCTCTTTTCTACCAGAGCTCCAAATGAATATCACCGAGTACTTTGGAAGGGACACAACGCCGCCGTAAGTCAATGAAGCAGTCAGAATAAGACGCCCAGAAGAGAAGAGCCTTCTCAATACTAGAACTGAGTGTTTCAAGTCAACCTACCACGTTTCAGTGTTCCTATTGTGTAATTCTTGAATCTTTATTCAAAACAGTGTCTTGTCGTTTGGAAAAGGAATAATATGTTTTTAAAAAAGGATTTTATACTTGATATACTTAAGATTGAGACGGGGGATTTTCTTAAGGTTTTCTTAGAAATTTTGGGGGTTTTGAAGCTGGGTTTCTTATAAAGGTTTTTCTTATACAAAAAAATGTGTATGTAAAATGTTCACGGTCATTGTTTGGACAGATCGTAAATAGATCAGTTTACTCATGACGTCATAGGAGACGCCCAATCAGTCCATCGACCCGACCATTGATAGCACAAATACACATAAAGGATTAGAAAGCGTGTGCATCAAGATTGAGTGACTCGAAGGGTGAGAAGAAGTGCATGGCAAATGTTTAGGGCTTTCAACGTTTCCTTTTTTTAAATTACGGAAGGAAAAATACCCTCCATTTGCAATACCAAGCATTATTGTGCCCTAAAGTATGGTTCTGTATATGGTTCTGTACAGTACGGTTCATTTAAGACTTGTTCATGTGAATCTTGCATTTCAGTTCGATGTCGGGAAGAATCTGATGTTAATGACGATTCTGCAGATGATTTTGACGAAGACGATGATGCCCTGGAAATGTTAAGAGAATCCAATGTCGAAAATGATGGTAGGTAACAGCTCTTCCACTGTTCCGTAAATAACACTTTGTACTTGTTTTATTCTTCTTCATGTTTTCTATACAAATCCAACTAGCATTACACAAATGTTATGACAGAAAGAAAATGGTGGATACAACTAAAATTCCAAACATGGATCAAATGTTTGTCAGAGGCTTGAGATAAGTATTTAACAAGAAACGCGGTTGACATCATCTCTGCAAGAGAAGGCAAAATAACATTTGTCTGAAGTTAAAACCTTTCTCTTAATATGTATCTTGGACTAGGTATAGATATGTGCCTCGGTGCTGTGTGGATTAGGCATTCCTGCCTGTTCTTCCCAAAAGCAAGATTGCTGTTGCATTTTCGGTTAGAAAAGTTCTGACTCAAATGTTCTGCCGGCCAAACGCACTCAAAGTTGCAGGTAACGCGTCCCTATTGTTTAAGTTGATTTCACCATAGATGTATAAAACACATCCATGTTTTTTTTCTGCTGTTTGTTGGTGGACATCTCGTGGCATCATCTGGCACACTCGTGTGCTATTCTGGATTTCTAGATAACTTTTTCGAAACCGAGCTACACCTCAAATTGAACGAATGCTTCAAACAGCATCAAACTCCGTGCACAGTTCTTCAAGATAGAGAACTTACCATCAGAGCATTTTATCAAAAAGAATGCTATCTTTATAGTTTTCATGTTGAGCATATGTCAGTGCTACTATGACCATCTTCAGCAAAGAGCAAGCTACAAACTTTACTACTAGTAGGTAAAGGAGAGATGTGATTACACCGATGTTTACAACTGGATCACTCTCAATATTTGCAGTTGTAAGGCGTAAGCAAATTACTGCTTACTTGCTACTTAGTTACAAATAAATGGCACAATAAGGATACTAACATCAGTTACAAAGTAGATAGGCACATGACTGTTAGTGAGAACGCAATAAAAGTAAAAAGATAAGAGAGTAATAAGCAATGACAGATAGATAGGAGAAGTGAAGATAAATAGGAGAAACGATAAATGGAGAAGAAAAACAGACTAACATAGAACGACTACTGCAATGTATATATAAGACTTCAAAACCAAAAGAGACAAGTAGTGGAATTCTTTATTCTTTATTCAGGTCCGGCTTCTATCGTTGCATGTACATTTCTACCTATAAATTCCTGTGACATTCTAAGAATCTAAATAGAAAAACAAGAACTGTCACACATTTGCTTACAACTGCCTTCCTGTTGATGTTTGTATATGCGAGTTGCTTTATACATACCTAAGTGATCCCCGTTTAGGGTAGATACATGTTTGGAGGTTTCTTTAATGCAACGAGTGTTGCAACCAACACAAATACATTTATATGCTACTCAAGATCGAAGACGTTTAGGTGGGCCATATTTGCTAGAAAAATACGTCGAGATCTTGAATGGTGTAAACACCAGCTTCATGGAAAAGATCATACTCGGGCGATCTTATGTTGTGTAATCGCAGGTAGATTGCCAATGTAAGGTTTGACATAACGGACAATACTTACCTGATCCATTTGATCTGAACTAGAGGGAAGTGGTGAACGCTTTTGTTCAAGACAGTGCTTTATACACTTATCAAGAAGCTGCTTTGGAAATTGGTTCTTAGTAAGGTTTTTTTTTAGATCCAGCACGTCGATATGACTTGTGACCCAATCCGTCAACTCGACGATTAATCTAATTAACCAGTACACCCAAGTAATATAGATTACTGTCTATCTCATGCCCAAACGTAACAGTTTTAAATCTACTATTGAGATACTCCAGAAAACCATCAGATTGAAAGATGCACAGTAGATCATCAACATAAAGAAAATAGTAAATCGGCTTGTTACCAGTATATTCATCTACCCATGCACGCATGTGAAAACGTAAAGTTTACACTTTGACCCCCTCACACTTTGAAAAATCAGTTTCCCATGACACTTAATTGTATACTGGAAGGTAGTGCAATCTTCATAAAATTTGGAGAAGTTCATGAGGGGAATTTTGTTTGAAATGCCATGAAATCTGATCCTCTCAACCTTTTAACCTATAACATGCACATTTTATAGTTTTTAGGTATAAACGGTCATGTCTAAGCAAAACAAGAGCCTTCTCAGACATGACATACAGAATGATCCAGATGGTTCATTGGTCCATTTTGCCGAATAAATATCAATGACTGACGCGAATCAGAGTTTTTTCAAAATTATGAAGAACTAACAAACGGATCTTCAAATATACGAAAATCGTAAAACTGGTAATTTTTTGTCCCTTCATAGCCAACGAGGCAAGCAAGAATTTTCCTAGATGTGATATGTGATATATGTGTAGATTTCATAACACAACATAAAGAAGATACTTTTAAAAAGCCCTAAAAATTTCCATTTTCGATCACAAAAATAGCCACCCACAAGGCAAAACAGATGTGATAAGTGTTTTAATACATAAGTAAACTGCTATTAACGTTCACACCGAACCATGTTTGGTCATAAAAAGGGCCACTCCCAAGGCAAATAAGACTTTTCCCAGATGTGATGAGTAGGACATTACATAGCTACAACTACTATGGACTTTTGCAGCAAAAGTTACTTAAAAATGACAAACTGGGAAGTATTTTCTAAAAATCGTTTCTAAGGAACAACCATTTCTGGAAATGGCCACTCTCACGTTAAACAGGAGTTTTCCCAGGTATGATACACGGTCCATATTGCTTGGATTTCAGCATCCCTTTCATGCAAATAGAAAGTAAGAAAAAAGTAACTTTTTATCGTGGAAACATTTGCTTTTCGTTGTAAGAAACCAAGCAGAATGTTAAAAATCACGTAAATTTGATTCCTTTCAGCTGCTGCATCTCCCTGGTTCCGACGAAGAAGAAGGAGGCGCTTTTGCCGGCGTCGGCGAAGATGGTCCTGTATAGCAAGGTGATTGCAATTTACAAGATGCTTGTCGCAGATGGGTCCGAGGGAAGGAATGATTGCAATCGAGGAAGTTGTTGCAATTTGCAATATGATTATATACTGCTTGGTTTTTAAGTACTTTTGACTTGATTTGATAATGCACTTTCTACAATCTTAGACAAAAATATTTCGCCTGAATTCTGTCGAGATCTCAAACAGAAGGGCAGCATCAATAGTCATACACTCTTCCCCTGGCAATGTCGTAGAAAATTAGGCTTTAATTAATTTCCCTTTCACTTGCATATCTCTGTCACTCCTATATTCAACATTGCCAAAAGGTGGAGGAGGGGAAGGGGGAGAGTGGGAGGAAGGCGTGCAAAAAGGGAACAGACAAATAATGAAGCATGGGAAGGTCTGAAGACATTGACGTGGATAAGAGTTAAACAGTCTCAGAGCACACAAGGAGGTTGACAAGCAATTTACAGGAAGCATTGATGCATAGCATACCAGCTGGTCACGGCGAGGTTTGGCAAATATATTTTGTCCAGGATTGTAGTACTTATGTAAGATGCATGTAAGAATACATGATAATCGATATTTGTATCTTTGAGTTAAATGCTATCGCTTATTTTAATCACAATCCTTATAACCACACAAACAGCTATCCATTGCATGGATAGCTTGAAGTTATCAGTAGATACATGTTTCAGAACATTGATACACTTTTTGGACTAGCGACTCAACATTCGGACAGTTTTCGGTCTATCAATACAATGTTTAGATTATAGCGGCTTCAGACTATTGAGACGACCCCCCGAAAAAGGATCATTGTTCGTTGGGATAAAGGTGTGTCAATGTTCTTCTCTGGCTTACGTGATAAGACGTGACAAGTTGTGATAGTGTATGATAGATCTGGATAACGCGTGATTAGTCTGGAATCTGAAAAATGTTTTGGGGACCCTAAACTTGTACTTAAATCTAAAATTCTTTTTATCGGAACATAAGGGGGTTTCTTCAGGGAACCTCAACTTTTTCCTCTGGCCTAAGTCACACGAAACAATTCTCAAATTCTTACCCACTTGAAAATGCAGTTTTTGCCGGTCAAAGATTTTCAATGGTAAGAAATTCGATCACCTGGCATGAAACTCTTCCCGTACGATTTTCATGCGGGGTAGAAAGTATTTGAACCGCAAGAAACGTAAGTTTTTGCCAGGACAGATTTAGTGTAATCCGAATATGGTTGGTCGCACGAAAAAAGATACGAGCATTCATTGGACTGTACGTGTTACATGTGAAACCATTGAACGCACTCTCTTTCTTGTCGTCAGTTCAACCGGTCTTCAAGACGCAGGCTAGTAGTCTTTGCAACGGATCCTAAAACGTTTTGCAGAAAGATAGGAAAGAAACGAATTGCGATCAAAGAAATTTTGTCTGCAACCCTGGTCAAAATATATTGGCATACATGTGCGTTTTCGCTATGTGCCACTCCGCAAGCAAAGTATTTTTCGTCTGCAAGTAGAGAGCCGCAAATCAAGAAGGGCTGGTGGTCTTTGCTTGAAGGACGTAGTCTCAGAGACTTTTGAAAAATAATGTATTGACAATACAGGACTGTCTGTAAGGTATGCGAGGGCTTGTTATAGGGCGTGACTTGGAATTTCTTAATTTTTCTGGTAATTCAAAAGTTAAAGGGCGTGGCATACCGTCCACTAGCCTAAATTGCTAGAAACTGCATCGAGACACCAGACAGAAGTTGTTCAACACCCGCAAAAAAGTTTCTTGAAGAAATCACTATGCAAAGTGCTGTTTTCGTCAAAAGATGTGAAAAGTCCAGACATAGAAACGTTTTGGGGTGGAATATGTGATACTCTGGGAATGCTGTTCCAGGATGGTTTTTTACAGGTACAACCTACTTATTAGCAAAAACTAATCAAACGCAAATTCCTAAGAACTATTGCCCCATCACCATGTTTGTCTACTTCATACAAATTATTGACGTCTGTACCTAGTGAAAGAACATATAACTTCATGATTAACCACAATCTATTTCCAATTAAACTGGAAGTGTGTCGGAGAGGGTCGTATGGCTGTAAAGATCAATTATTAATAAATAGAATGATTATGGAAAAGTGTTGCACAAGTAAGAGCAATCTGAGGTGGATCGATTGCAAAAAAGCGTTTGATGGTGTACCACATTTATAGATCATCTCCCCAGCTTTGATAGAGTTTATGAATCATAGTATGAACTTATGAAACACTACACCATCACTCTCCCATGCAGACGGAATACATAATGTAACACAATCAACATAAACTCTGGAATATTCCAACGCGATTCGTTCTCTCCACTTCTATTCTGCCTTTCACTAGTACCACTATCGACTCATCTGAATCAAACAACATATGGCTATGACTTAGGGGGGAGGAAGATCACGCGCTTGTTTTTCATGGATGATGTTAAAGGGGAATTAATGTCATGGGTGCAAGTTTATCTTAAATAAAAGATATTGCCTAAAATTAACGTGGCTGCCAGCATTTCGCTTATAGACTTCATATTCTCTCGAAATTCAACTTAAATGGAGAGTAATTTTACTCTACGGTCGCCGCGTGTCTTCGATAGATAAAGAAAAAAGTCTGGGTTCGAGTATTTACCGAGACCAGTAACTTCAGGGCGGCTCTATACTCTGGTACTAGTTCACGGGAGTAAATGAGACTCCATGCCAACAAGTATATGTCGACAAATGGGCCAGGTACAAATATATCGACACATCGTCCTCTGCCGCTCTTTGTAAAGACAGGCTCGTGAATTTCTAAATCTCGAATGTAAGCTTCCAAGTGTTTCGTTTCAGCAATATATAGGAAGCCTCGCGGAAGCAATGT
The DNA here is from genome assembly GCA_027575255.1 of Scolionema suvaense. Lineage (NCBI taxonomy): Eukaryota > Metazoa > Cnidaria > Hydrozoa > Limnomedusae > Olindiidae > Scolionema > Scolionema suvaense. The sequence goes on along the minus strand of JAOBRC010568675.1, from coordinate 11,341 downwards.
GAGCAGAGTCTCCAAAGTTTTGGTAGAGCCTGCTTCGACCAAAAACCAATAAATTAAGTTCACCATTCTCATGACACGTCTCACCTCACAAACTTCCTTCATTCTCAATGCCTTAGACAGATAATGTTTGTATGCTTGCTTTGAAGAGAGTGCGTGTACAGGGTGTATAACCTATCATATTCCTCGCTTTCTAACAGTTAGGCTACGTAGCTATTACTACAACTCGTTCCCCCTGTCCAACATCAAGGACATTTACAACGATATTTACATGCAAGCGGACGATAGTTGTTTTAGCAATCAATAAAATCGTCCTAGCACATACCATAGTCAAACGGACTTGTGCCTCAGTTCTCCTCATCAATTTTTCTGTATGAAACTACTTCACAAGTACAAGGAGAGGAAAATTAAGCTTGGAGGCCAGGCTACCTAAAGTCTTGCACATTCTGAACACTTTATCTACAATCAACTGTTCAACGCCGTCGCTCGGCTAAAATTAATTTCATATTTTTTGACCTACAAAGCATGGACTGTTTACGTGCTTGCTTGCTCTGAATAGAATATTTTTTATGCGCTGCACCGCCTCTTTTTTTTTACAATAGGGGCTATTAGGTGCACGTAAATGCCTCTCCTTCAATCTACAGTAACACCCATTGTATCACATGTAGTGCAAACGAGCCGCAGAATATTTCATCATGCTGTCTGGGTAAAACTCTACTTTTCTTTTGATCTTTATTCATGCGCGTCGGAAACAAGTTAACATTGAAGGTTTCACTGTCTGGACAGCAATACATACAGGCATGCCAACTCTTGCCACCTTTCAATGTTGTTATATAATTCTCATGAACACTCATTTTCTGAGTCGCGATTCTAAATGAGGTTTCCCTATTACACTATCAATTTCTTGAAACCGCTCCGGCGACTCTCACGGAGATTTCTAGTATGTGATGAAATATTGGGAAAACTTTGGCTGTGCTGCATCTAATTTGAAGTAATTCCATGAAGTCACTGCTGTAGCGCAGTGATCGTTATTTAATAAATGCAGAAGCAGTAATCACAGTTGGAAGAGTGAACATTGAAATGATATTGAGAAAGACATGCCAGAGCAGGGCAGGGTAGTGAGTTGGTATTCTTCGCATCATCGCAGATGGCCCCCGAGTTTCATTCTGTAGGCAGTCCTGTGAGCCAAAATACATTCTATACATTCGACATAGCAGAGATCGGGGACTTATATGAATATGAAACCAATTTGCATACAACCTCACTCTCTGGTCATGGTAGTACCATGGGCGTTAAATTATACGGCGATGATCTTATGCAGTTCTGGAGGTATTCAAATTCAAAAAATGTCATGACGTTATCACAAAAATACTGACGTCAGCACTTTTGGTTCCGTGGCAGGTGTCTTGATTAGTTCATTTGTTAAATTATACGTCCATGGTTGTACCCGTGTGACGCCACAGGATGGTATGACCTAAGATGGTGGATATGGTAACTTAGTAGCCTGCTGCACAGCCCACGTGCACATGTCACCTTGCTTACTTGTTCCATATCCTTTGGCTACCAATGTTATTAGTGTAGCAAGAATGATTTGCTATTCTTCACAGAGCTGATCGGTTAAAACGAGATATGTGCGGGAAGATTCTAACTTGTTGTTAAGTAGTGAGCAGATGGTTAAGAAATTTTTTTGAGCAGGGTAAAACTGCACTATTGCGTTTGATGGCAAGCACTCTGAATACTGTACATTCTGTGATGTTGCTGAATGTAATTTACATGCACATGTAAGCAGACTCCTGAGAGAAACAGCATTTTCAAAGAAGCTGCGAGCAGGCTAGTAACTTTGGAGCTCGTGCATGTGTAATGACGATTAGTGCTGAATGTGATTGTGCCTTTATACTGAGCACGTCAGGAGCTTCACGTCTGCTAAGCAAAAAAGCCATACAATTGTGTGCCTTTAGGCAGAAGCTGAAACTTATTTTGACTGCTGTAAATAATCAAGCAGCTCCCGGTGGTTGCTGTAAGAAAATTTGCAGACATGATAGCACCGCTTGCCTCTCATACGACTGATGTTTTGTTTTTTTAACTCCTTTGACACAGTGAACCGGTGGAAACAAATTTGTCGATGATCCATAATTTCATGAAACACCGTACCGTAATTTGCATGTTCAAGTCTTGATTTAGTTGTTTCACAGCGCGAATGTAAACACTCTGCGCAAGGGATACACCAGGCAAACACCTTCACCTGCTGATGAACTTAACACGGTGGAACCTGGCTAACGAAATGAAATAATCTTGGCTTGTGCGGAGTACTTAATATATAAACTTAAGAGTTTGCACATGCGTCACAGCTATCGGCGTTGTTAGGCACTTATACTTATAGTTGTAGAAAGAAAGTAAAGACAGATGTTGATAAACAGATAATTGACTCATTAAGATTTGATCACATCTTCTTCGAAAGCTTCTTCTGCTGGTTGTATACCTATGTCGTGCAACTACACTACATCTTTCCATTGGGCGATCGAAGATTTCTCCTTCGAAATTCTGTTGTGTGCCTTCTTCAGAGATGATACAATTAACTTTTTACTTATCAGCGATTCCAACATCCAGCGTAATGCATAGCCCCCAACTGTTAAATGTTTACATACTAACCATGTTACACTTTTTTTATGGCATGGTCCTCTTTGGTACATGAGAAGTCACACACTTTACGTGTAAAGAAAAACGTTACTGGCCATATCAATACACTGCAAACACATTATTCTTCTGACGGAACTGCCTTGAATGAACTGGCAACACATAGCTACAACCTCCGCCCAGCACAAAGCCTGATCATTGCAACTGATCACTCATAGTGATGATAGCACATTAATATTGCTACATGTAAATTGCTGATCTTTGATATATTTCATTGCTGATTTGGAGACGAGCGTCGTGCTCTAGCGATTATCGCTCACTTCAAGAACAGAAGGTGAGTGACGAGGCGAGAAAGAGCGATCGCTCACCTTTCCTTTCAAATACTGAGCTCCATTAAGATGCTATTACTCCCATGCTTTAGCTCATCGTCTGAACTATTAGTTGGAGCTCCCCAAGGGTCGGTACTTGGACCTTTATTATTCAACATTTTCCTCAATAATTTATTCTTGTTTATTTCTGAATCTTCTATATGTAAATATGCTGATGACACAGCATTATACTGTTGCAGAGGCGACCTGTCTCAAGTCAAAGAAACTTTAGAAGGTGACTGTAAGGTTGTTAAACAATGAAATGTTTTGTTGAAAACAGAATGAAATTAAATGAAGACAAGTGTCACTTGTTACTTCTTGGTAGTAAGAGTGATGTTTTTTCACTACATGTAGGCGATGCAGTAATCAAAGAAGAGAAAGAAGTAACTTTGCTTGGAGTAAAGCTTGACAAAAAGTTAACCTTTAAGACACATGTGAAAGAACTTTGCAGGAAAGCAGGTCAGAAACTCAATGCTCTTTCCAGGATTTCCACTAGTATGAGAACTGATCAGATACAATTAGGCATGAAAAGTTTCTTTGATAGCTAACATTGAAGACATATATCTCGGGCTGTGGCCAACCTCGGTGAAGCTGATTGTGGGAGTGATGGACGGAATTGGTGTAAGTACTTCTTTTAGGGCACGCGTTTCTCCAATGCCCTTTCTCGCCACATGACTGGCTGTTGGGATTGAGTTTCGTACTAAACTTTTCCTCCAGCACTTAGCTTTTCTCTCCTGTTTCCCAAGTGCTCTAGAAGTGGCCTGCAGAACCTTTTTCTCATCCTCACTATCGCTGGCCAGAGCGTCAGTAAGATGTTCGTCGTCTGCCTTCCAGCCAGCAAGCGATATATCTGCAACACGAATTAGCTTGTTTCGTTTGGACAACTATTTGGTTGTACCTTTTCTATGTAGCGAATAAGACGTTTTTGGATCATCCACATCATTCATATTTCTGTGTTGAAGTCATACTGTACTCTGTCATTTTTGTATTTGAAAATTGGCTTATTCCCTTTTTTAGGTGAACGATGTGGTGTCTTGGCACGAAGTTGTGATTTCATTGAGTCAAACTTTAATTTGGTCAAAATACGACTTCGTCAGTTGCAACCAGTCATCTGGCGATAAGGTGGAGACTTCAGCTTGATTATTTCTTGACAAATTTCTGCATTTACTTCTGGTACTGCGGTTGCCACTTTTTTCGGCATCATTATCTACTTCTGTTTGTTCATCGCGAGAAAGAAACCTTTTACCTGATAAAAGTATCCTTCTCAGCATTGTGGTGGACTTCCTCATGGTAGCGCTTGAATCGCTGGTGTGAAGAAATTCTACCGCCCATCAACATTTAAATCTCGGTCACGTGACTCTTACGTCATATCGTGGCTTCCACAACCACAGAGTATTCTCATTTCTCAATCGAAAATAAATGCAATATGGTGTTGCTAGCTTTTCTAGATCAGTGGTAAAGCACATTTTATGTGTTTCAGCAATTCAGATGGAAGCATTTCCAAAGAGGCCGCAACTCTGAAATCCATGCTCTGAAAACGTATCATCTTGCATATTATGTAGTTCTGTGGTTCAAAAGCCACTTATTTGTTTTTGGCCAATCAGATTGCAGCATTTGAGTTATTGCTTTATCTCGTGTGTGGTTGATCCGAGAAAGAGGAAGCACTCTGCGTTATTTATTTCCTTTTGAGAAAGTGCCAAGATTCATAAAATTACGTATAGGATGAGTGTTGCGTGTTGTGATATCAAAATAAGATTCAGCCAATCAGGTTGAAGCAGTCCTATATATAATATGCACTGTGTTCCAATAGAAAAGCTTTATCAAACATTATGGCAAGGCTGGATCAATAAATTCATTCTTAAGGAAGGTCAACAGCCTTTCCCGTTTCTGAGATATCTTACGTCTTGTACGCAGCTGACAAAATTAATACGCAAAAGTCCTGTATTTGCAATACAGGAAGAAGGGCGCAAGTATATGCAAAAAGGGGTGTGACCATCGTTTTTTACGAATAAATACTAAACTGAATTTAGTACAGTACATAATTTATTACAACACAGGTCTGAAAAAATAGAACACACTGACAACAACATCACGCAAAGCTTGTGGCATAATCGCCAAAGCCGTAGTTGCATTAAACATAAAAGAGTATAAATATTTAGCTTCATATTTTTAACAAGCTACTGCAGGAAAAAAGGATTCATCAGCGGAACAACCAACAATTTCGTCACGCACGAACGAATATTTTACAAGATCACGAGTGAACACCCTAACATAAAACGTCTATCACTGAATTAACCGCCGTTTCTGAGAACATCCCCTCTTGGGAATCTACAAATGCTCACACTTGTGCCACTACTTGGTACATGTAAGGGAAACTGTTTCTCCAGATCCGAATCTTCGCAACAAGTTGAGTATTTATATCAGCATTTTCAAAGTCCTTCTCTCAATGCAAGGCAGAATGAGTACTATTATGACATACAGTGCAGGACCCCGTTCAACAAGGTTTCCAGAGAGTAGCTCACGGTGAGAGAAATGACCAGTCAAAATCTGCTTATATATCTGCTTATACATGTATCAAACTGCTTCTTCAGGTTACGAAGCAAATTTGAGCTCCTTGAGTTGTTGGTTCAAACCTTGCTTCTACCGGTCTGTGCGAAATCCTCATATATCGAGAGAGATAGGGATTTGCTCAGTTATTTCTCAGCAACTTTGCGTGAAGAGAAGAGGATCAATTCCTAAAACCACTAGTTCGACATCAGATTCATTTATTAAACTTTGAGACGTATACATTTATTCACACCATATGGGTACCCCACATTTGGTTCGTTTTTGAAAAGATGACGTAATCCCTTGAGAAAACATTTTCTACCATATTTTGAGCTGAAATTCAAAGCAACGATACGATCTGACATCAGAGAGACTGTATGTGATAACAAGGAAGACATTCAACAGAAAGAAAAGTCCTAAATAGGGCTAGTAGCATAGCAGTGTTTCGATGGCGCTTGCCCCATAGCCAGCGCGAGTTCAGCTCCAGCGCGTTTATAAAGTTGTGCGTGGCTTCCGACTTTCTTCTGCTTGCTAAAAAATTGACTGATATGACATTCGAGTGCATAATCAGACAAAATAAGTAGACTTAAACAAATCAAAAAACTTATGCGGTTAGTTTTTGCATTTGATGATGTCAATCAATTTCAACCTTGAATAAACCACTAACAAGTGATAAGGGGTTCATTTACCGGGCGTTGGATGAGTAGTGACTAGCTGCGCAAATTAGTTCTTCCTTTGATGTTGTGAGTATGGCGAAGGGGTACAGTAAAAATCCTAGAGCCTATAAAGTAACGCTTTAAATAATCTCTCTCACTCAAAACGTACATTAGTTTTCCATACGCGACCAAATGCTCACTAATTAGTAAAAGAAAACTTGCTTGTTCATTCAAATGCAGTGCGCAGGTGCTGTGTCTTTTTCAGTAGTTCGTTTTTTGTTCTCATTCAATGTAAAGGCGTAATCGTACGATACAACAGCAAGGATACATCCAACGATTGGTCCCGCCCACTAACCCTACAAAAACTACAGCTAGAACACGGATACATCCAACGATTGGTCCCGCCCAGTAAACCTACAAAAACAACAGTCAGAACACGTATACATCCAACGATTGGTCTCGCCCAGTAAACCTGCAAAAACAACAGTTAGAACACGTATACATCCAACGATTGGTCCCGCCCACTAAACCTACAAAAACAACAGTCAGAACACGGATACATCCAACGATTGGTCCCGCCCAGTAAACCTACAAAAACAACAGTCAGAACACGGGTACATCCAACGATTGGTCTCGCCCAGTAAACCTGCAGAAACAACAGCTAGAACACGGATATATCCAACGATTGGTCCCGCCCAGTAAACCTACAAAAACAACAGCTAGAACACGGATACATCCAACGATTGGTCCCGCCCAGCAAACCTACAAAAACAACGGTTGGAACAAGAATAGAACCCCGAGGACTTTCATCGAAGACAGCTGTATATTCCTAGACAGACCAATTGTTGAACAAATGTTGAGCATTTTGTTGTCATTAGGTTGTCTCGGCTGGCGCCTCACACTCCCTATTTGTCGCCAAAACAGTGGTTCTAAGCAGAGCAGTAAACAAAATGCTCTCGCAGAACCTGTTCGACCCTAAACAGCCCGTGCTTTTTTGAAATTACAATGCCTGGGGCGGGGGGCACAATGTGCCTGCAGTCTGAAGAAAACCCGTAAGAGCAGTAAAAAGGCAACTAAAGAAAAGGCAATGACATTTCGTGATAAAGTAACTCATGTTAACCATAATTGAGACGACTGGCTTGCCTATGCAAAATTTGCTGATGTCATCAAAATAGTGTATACTTATGACCTTGGTTGAATCGCAAACTTTGATTTGTGGTTCTAATTCTACGCCCCAGTCTCTCCGAATGACTTTGATTACCTCATATCCTAAATGAACATAAATCTAAATTAGGAAGTCTGTTCTTTTGAAGTCACCCAAGCAGTTTATGCTATAGAATGCTGAAGGTGATGTTATGTAATGAAACAATTAGAAGAACAGACTAGGAATTTTTGCTTGCAGTGCGGGAGATTATAAGCGCGTAGGTTTTTACTGCCTTTTCAAATCTTTCATCAAAATGGACAAATTTTGACTAAAAATGGCCTCGGTAAGCTGAAACAATAAGCCACCTGCTCGGGTTACATTTCATTGACCTGAGCTATTATTGGTGATTTGGAATACCCACGAAAAGTTAGTAACCCTGCCAAAGTTTCGAGAATAAAGCTTAACTCTATTTGACGCGGGGGTGGGGGGAGGGGGTGTTGTGTGTGCTTCTTGGCCCCCCCTCCCAGAAGTTCCAAAATGAGACGTTTTTGGAGCCGTTTTGCATATCGAGCTTCATTTTGCTCTTATAGAATTTATTGATACGTATTCTGACCAATTTTGAAAAATTTTGGGTCAGGGAGTTATGTGATTTGGGCAAATTTCCAAAAAAGAGTCGAAAATTTCTAACAATCGGAATCTCTAAAAGATTTTCTTGTGGAATACTGTTTTTAAGCTCAAAAATAGCATGTAAGACGTCAAAACGAGCTGAATAAGACAAATCCCAGCACCACAGCAGGTTATTGATTTTTATAGTCAAAAACGTGATTTTTGGGAAAAGACGGGCAAAACCTGTGCTATTTTACATGGAGTGACATGTGACGTGATACTTCAAGGAACCTGGGTCGAGAAATCATTTCACTTACATTTTAGGACTCTTTTAGGGTAATGAAAACTATCTACTACGTTTCAGCATTACAGCTCCTCTAAAACTGAAGTTAGGATAGTGGGGGCAAAAAGCCCCTCCCTGCGTTTTTCCAGCTCAAAAAAGCCTGAGACAGATAGGGAAAAATACTTTTCAGCCGAAATTTGCACTTGCAGGCTCAATGTGCCCCCCTCCCCCTGGCAGTTTACGGTTAGCAAAGGAACTATACCTCAAAACGTTTGTGATCATTTTGCAATGTCAAAGGTAAGTTGAGTTTATAAAGTAAAAAACTATGTATAACTGATCTAAATAAAGGCAGGCACATCTCAATAATTCCTCTTCAACCATAACAATAATACCACTATATACACCACTTGTACACTAAAGTCGGTCAAGTTCTATCTGTAGCATAGTGGATCTCCACTTTATAATGCATGAAGAGGCATCCACCGTAAATGACAATGACCGAGTAGTCATCCTAGGATGGCCACAATGCAAAACTCAAATGGACGGATTATCAGTGAGATAGTCCTATGTCTACTGGATGGCCACAATGCAAAACTCAAATGGATAGATTATCAGTGAAATGGTCCTATATCTACTGAATGGCCACAATGCAAAACTCAAATGGACAAATTATCAGAGAAATGGTCCTATATCTACTGGATGGCCACAATGCAAAACTCAAATGGACAAATTATCAGTGAAATGGTCCTATATCTACTGGATGGCCACGATGCAAAACTTAAATGGACAAATTATCAGTGAAATGGTCCTATATCTACTGGATGGCCACAATGCAAAACTTAAATGGACAAATTATCAGTGAAATGGTTCTATATCTATTGGATGGCCACAATGCAAAACTCAAATGGACAGATTATCAGAGAAATGGTCCTATATCTACTGGATGGCCACAATGCAAAATTCAAATGGATAGATTATCAGTGAAATGGTCCTATATCTACTGGATGGCCAGAATGCAAAACTCAAATGGACAAATTATCAGAGAAATGGTCCTATATCTACTGGATGGCCACAATGCAAAATTCAAATGGATAGATTATCAGTGAAATGGTCCTATATCTACTGGATGGCCAGAATGCAAAACTCAAATGGACAAATTATCAGTGAAATGGTCCTATATCTACTGGATGGCCACAATGCAAAACTTAAATGGACAAATTATCAGTGAAATGGTTCTATATCTATTGGATGGCCACAATGCAAAACTCAAATGGACAGATTATCAGAGAAATGGTCCTATATCTACTGGATGGCCACAATGCAAAATTCAAATGGATAGATTATCAGTGAAATGGTCCTATATCTACTGGATGGCCAGAATGCAAAACTCAAATGGACAAATTATCAGTGAAATGGTCTTATATCTACTGGATAGCCACAATGCAAAACTTAAATGGACAGATTATCAGTGAAATGGCTCTATATCTATTGGATGGCCACAATGCAAAACTCAAATGGATAGATTATCAGTGAAATGGTCCCATATCTATTGGATGGCCACAATGCAAACCTCAAAAGGATAGATTATCAGTGAAATGGTCCTATATCTACTGGATGGCCACAATGCAAAACTCAAATGGACAAATTATCAGTGAAATGGTCCTATATCTATTGGATGGCCACGATGCAAACTTTAAATAGACAAATTATCAGTGAAATGGTCCTATATCTACTGGATGGCCACAATGCAAAACTCAAATGGACAAATTACCAGTGAAATGGTCCTATATCTACTTAATGGCCACAATGCAAAACTCAAATGGATAGATTATCAGAGAGATGGTCCTATATCTACTTAATGGCCACGATGCAAAACTCAAATGGATAGATTTTCAGAGAGATGGTCCTATATCTACTTAATGGCCACAATGCAAAACTCAAACGGATAGATTATCAGTGAAATGGTCCTATATCTACTGGATGGCCACAATGCAAAACTTAAATGGACAAATTATCAGTGAAATGGTTCTATATCTATTGGATGGCCACAATGCAAAACTCAAATGGATAGATTATCAGTGAAATGGTTCTATATCTGTTGGATGGCCACAATGCAAAACTCAAATGGATAGATTGTCAATGAAATGGTCCTTTATCTACTGGATGGCCACAATGCAAAACTTAAATGGACAAATTATCAGTGAAATGGTTCTATATCTATTGGATGGCCACAATGCAAAACTCAAATGGATAGATTATCAGTGAAATGGTTCTATATCTATTGGATGGCCACAATGCAAAACTCAAATGGATAGATTGTCAATGAAATGGTCCTATATCTACTGGATGGCCACAATGCAAAACTCAAATTACCCCCCTGCTTCATACGGTAGATTTGCGACAGTAGTTTGCATCGTTGAGTTCGGCTGAAGTAAAGGGCTTTTGAATTGAAGAATCATCTCTTCCACACCACATAATATCTTCTCCCTTAAAGGCTTTACTAAGGACGTACCACTGCATTAATTGGAGTTTAGCTGCGAGTTGCTGCATATCGTTGTGATGTTCATGTACCGCTAGGAAGAATCTCTGTTATAAATGAATATATACTAAGAAAGTTAGGAGTTAGTAATGGCTTTAATGGGAGTATGTAATTTTAATGATTGCAGTAATATACGTAATTATGCAAGGCTAACTGCTGAAGTAGTCGAAAGATAGAAAGATAGATTTTCCATGTCTAAGCATGAGAAGATATTGGCAAGTATTGTCTAAAAATAGTCGATGTCTGCAGTTTGTAATTTGCTTTGTGGCATAGAAACTGTTTTACGTTTCTAAACATTTACATAAGAAAGACCAAATGAACCAACGTTATTCTGATCCTAGCCTGGTTGGATCCTGTCGAGTCCAGTTCTGAAACTTCCAGGTTGGACATATAGACTGTTGTAATTTTGTATTTTTTTCTGAAGAAATCTCGCTACCAGTACCCATCTTCTCTTTTGTATTATTAGTGAACATAAACCCTGTGTGCTCTGTGTAGTGTTCGTTCAGTGTATAGTATAGTGTTCGTCCAGTGTATGTCTTTTAGCAGTAGTGTACTTATGCACGGTGC
>JAOBRC010568564.1:0-11128 GCA_027575255.1 Scolionema suvaense | reverse complement strand
GCTGACCCCCCCCCCCCCCCCCCTCCTCGAATGAATGACCAGTCAATATCCACCCTAATCTTTAGGGCTCTGGAATGGCTCAGTGGTAGCGCGGTCACCTTGTGCACACAAGGTTGAGGGTTCAAATCCCACCGTCTGCAAGTGGTAAGCACGAAATCCCTAAAGGTTAAGACGGGTAGGGGCTCAGTAAAACCTAGCACTGAGTGATAATGAAGTGATGAGCAGAGAACGAATCTACAATTGGAGAAGACCTTCACTTCATCAACCGAATTCAACGATGTCGACCACTGCCACGATTCAACCGAATGGATAAGGAGCCACGACACAGTATTGAGGACGCCATTCACCCATGGCAACCACAGAGTGGCTACACTCAGAGGAATGACCAGTTGATATCCGCCCTAATTATTAGGGCTCTGGAATGGCTCAGTGTTAGCGCGGTGGCCTTGTGCACACAAGGTCGAGGGTTCGAATCCCACCGTCTACAACTGGTAAGCGCGAAATCCCTAAAGGTTAAGACGGGTAGGGGCTCAGAAAAACCTAACACTGAGTGATAGTGAAGCGATGAGCAGAGAACAAAGCTACAGTTCTCTTCAGGGTTCTTTGAAAGTATCTCAAGATCGGTTCATTACGTTTTTGTATTTTTTACTTGTGTGAAATTTAAATGGCCGTTGTAGTCATGTTTTGGACCATGTATCACACCTGAGAAAACTCTTGTTATGCCTTGGGCATGCCACTTTAGTGTCCAAAAGTAGTTATTTTTCAGTTGTTTTGGTATGAACCTTTGCAGACATAGGATTTATGTTCGTTTTGCTATAGTTGTTATTGGCTGTCTGTGGTATTTCCTTATTTTTTGGTTATGGTGTCAAACAATGATTAGATTTGTGTGGGTCCACTAATTCTGTGACTTGTTTGAATAAGAAAGATTGTTGAGTTCCCGCTTTAGCAGAACAGTCTAATATAAAATGAATTCTATCGTCCTTCCAACCTTCTGTCTTTCTGACCTTCTGTGTCACCAACCTGTTTTCCTAGATAACTGCTTAATGGACTTTTCTGACATTTGAAAATTGGAAATCCATCATCAAAACAAACTGATGTGGACAAACATTAAACAATAACTTGCAAGAGGCCATTTACATCCAAAAATGGGCATTTGAGGTTTTTCAAAAATGTTCAAAAATCTGGATTTTTTTTTTGGTGGGAAACTGAAAAACTGGAGTGTTATCATATGAACCCTGTGTCATATATCTGGAAACCTCTGGTTGAGCTTGGGTGCACCCATTTATGACCAAAAATGGCCATATTTAGGTATTAAAATATTTCAAGATTTGTTAGCTATTTTTTTGAGTATAACTGGTGTAAAACTTCATGGCAATGGTTGTTATCTACAATGGACCATGTGTCACATCTGAGAACCCTTTTGCATGCCGTTGGGTGGCTATTTTCTGGCCAACATGATCATTTAGCGTGTTCTTGGAAATTGCAAGGATCCATTTCTTACAAAGCTCCTTTTTATGTTTAACAGGGCTGTGATGAGAACATTTCAAGATGAGTTGCATTGCATTGGAAATTTTGGTGTGAATTTTCAGACCATTAGAAGCGACTGTATGGACCATAATTCATGCCTAACTTATGTTTGGCTTGAGTGTGGGTGTCTATCTTTCTCCTAAATTAGTCCTTTCTAGGTTGTTATTGTATGAACATCAGCAGCTGGTGCGATTCTTATGTTCATTACGATTTTCATTTGTGAGATATCATTATTATTTCCGTTTGATATAGTACAATAGTTTATTGTTCGATTTACGGTCCACTTATTTTGCAATTTGTAGCTTTCAGAGTTTGATCTGTGCTCCCTAGAAAATCAACTCCTCGAATTTCAAACTGTATTCTCAAAAAGCTCGAAGAATGCTAAGTTGATCATCTGAAACATGACTCTCTGTCAGGCCTTTTCAAATAGAAAATTTTCGTGCACAGATTTTTCGTATCCGCCAATCAGTGTCACGTGCATGATCGTTGATGTTTATAATCCAATACATAGAGCACAAAGTTTCCTTGTTGGCTGCACCTGCGTTTTGAAACAGTTTTGGTTGTAATAGAGACGCTTTGTGATCTGTTAAGTACCAACCTTTTAATTCCCCTGCGGGCTTGTAGTCTTTATTGTTTGCTTCATGAAATCTTTATATCCTGTATCTTGGTAGGCAGATGCTCTGCACATAACCCAGTTCGCTCTCAGCAGCTAAATCCGCCCTTCATTTCATGGTTTTCATGGTATTCATGGTTTCTTGTGAAACACATGGAAAAAAAAAGAGTCCGTGGCCACAGTCCCTGAGTGACAAGAAAAGATATCGCTGTTGTTGCTAATCATGGACAAGATATATTTCGACGCATGTGCATTTCTCTACAATGGCGTATCTCGCACCAGAAGCGAGAGATATTTTAAATTTTGGTGCTAATACGATATGCTGCAAAGGAAACCTTGCATGTCTTCCTACTCCAAGTGGACTCGTATAATTTTAAAAAAATGATTTCAGCGAATTTAATTATTTTGGTAGTTCTTGCTGCTGCCCTCAACGGAAAACAAAAAAACCAATTCACTCTCTCTCAAGCAACAGCCCATGTTCAGAGTCACGACCAATGCAGCACTTTCATGGAACGATCAAATATTGGTGGAACTAACGAATACCTGCCGTGAGAATAGAACATTCATTTAGATGATGAAAAGGCCTGGCTTGTTTACATGCAGTGCAGCATTGAGTTATTCATATCACAGACTGTGTTCAAGGACTCTGGTAATCACGATAGCATAACAGCTTTTGGAAGAAGAAATGAATTTATATCATTTCAGATTAAAAACACGCTTGCCTAGAATTTTGCACACTCGAATATTCCGTGCGTGCAAAGACATCTGGCTTGCACGATGCGTGCACTCAATTTGGAAAGGTCTGTCTGTCACTTGTGAAAGTAACATGTTTGATCAAATCAGTTATAAACTAGTTGGATTTAATTAGCATAATAGTCCTATTTTTTACTCCTCTAGACTTTCAGTCCTCTAGGCTTGATAGTTGCTCTTTCAGCAATGCTCGATAGCTATCCGACATGACGCAAGAGTCACAAATAAAATAAATATAATATTTGCTACACATAATTATCAGTGCAGGAGCTAGCTATAAAATAGCACTGTTGGTGCTTGAATGCAGAACGTGGTCAATCAGTATGTGATGTCCGTCGATTGTTGGAATAAACTTTCACATTCCACTGTTAAAATTCACGTAAAAAACTTTGCAAATTGAACAAAAAGTCTATTTTCGTGTGAAAAAACTTTTGGGAATGAGCAAAAAAACTATATTTTGTTAAATTGTTATAATCTTTCTTCAAGTGTTTAAAAATAAGCAAAAAATACAATCAATTTTCTTCAATTTGCCACTCAGAATCAGTTTCCCCCGAAAATTACTTCCCTTAAGGTAGCTCAAGCTCAAGATCGATATGCATTGATAATCATAATCCGTGTATATCTTTGATTCCGTTGATAACAAATAATTTCAGAGACGGGCTTTACGAATTTGAAAAAAAAAGGATTTTCTCTTTGCGTTTTTTAAATTAACTGTAATATTGCGTGAAAAAACTCGTGTTTTGCTGTTTTGGCATTTTCAGAGGCAAAAACTTTTGTGGAAAGGGTTCAAAAACGCGAAAGTCTCTGCCCGTGAAAGTTTCTGCCCGCGAAAGTTTCTGCCCTTAAACTAGTTGGTCGTGATAAAATCCTCAAACTCAGGGACTGGTACTAGTTGTAAATGTCGTTTGTCATGAAGATTTGATAAATCCGCAGAACGTTTTTCTATTCACTACCAATATTTGAGTTTTATGTTCCGATTTTAACGCATAAAAATATAAGATAGGATGTAAAATCTTATCATTTATCCAACAGCAATTATGCATTTATCCTGTACTAATTTAGATTATGTGTGTTATCAAGGACTTGAGTGTCAGATTTCCTTGAGAACATCCAAGTGTTCCTGAGGTAAACTTAACCCTGTTTCCGCGGGACCTCCTAGTAATTTCTGGAATACTATAGCTATGGTAATGAAACTTTGCATGGTCATTAAGCATTTGTAGGGGAACAATTAGACATAAGATAAAAGTGCTGACATCATCAATTAAAGACACATGGGTCGTAATTTTGGCCAAAATCAGCAGTTTTTGAAAATTGATCCAAAACTCTGGGATACCCAATATCTGTTAAAATTATGGTTCCAACTGGGAAATAGTCCTACATGATGGTATAAGGCACAACATATTACTCTATTTAGTGCAGTTTTGTGGTGATTTTACTCGAACAAGAGGCAAAAATAAGGCCTTACCACCTACAGAGCTTATTCTAGCACGGCGGGGTATGCCTCCTGCAAGGAAAAAAAGGGCACAGAAGTGCCTGGGAAGAGCACTATGCACAAATAGGGCACACTGATGAATGAAAAGGGCAACCAAACTTATACTCCCCTTAAAAACAATCATTTTTGACTGTTTCAAACAATTCTACAGTTGGTCTAAAGAAATATCAAAGGGAATTCTCTCCAATAATTAGAGGCAAGAAAGGGCTGAAATAGGCCCTGACCTACCAATTTGGCCCAAATTTTAGGGTGAAGATGTCCAAGTTTCTGAAAATCAATGAATGCCCCTGCAAACATGTTAAATTTTCAGAAAGGTCTCCAAATTTCAGCCCGAAATGTTTTTCACTGTTCAAGCTGTTCAAGGACATAGTCTTGCTCCTGCAAACATAGATGGTATAAACTCCGAAATTGAAATTTGGTGCTTTGAAATGGCCACTCTGCATTTACATCTGATAAGTTTCTTAATCAGGTTCGGTGGATGGAATTCTTTGTGATGAATTTTATAGAAAAAATTGGTTCATAATTGCTAAACTCAGGAAAGAGTTTCTGAGTCTAGTAAAACATATACCACAGCGACATGTTTGGGGGTGTCAGTTAAAGTAGGAACTAATTTTGACTAAATGGTCTGTAATTTAGCTGTTCTTTAGGATGAGAGCATGTCTTTTGTTCACCCATGTGTCTCTTTTCAGCAAAACACGTTTGAGAGAAAACCTTGAAAACTTACAAAAATGACCTTGAAAACCTAAAAAAACCTTGCGTTTGATCCCGAAAATGGAGTGGCCACCCTGCAACTGCAATTCCTAGAGAAAGCATGCTTCTGATTTTGCTTTATCCGTGTTGATATCTTCAACTTCATTTTATGTCTTGCATTGGTGGTAATGACGATAATGGTGTTTAAATAGACTGCCAAAAATGTGCCTAGGAATTTTTTAAAGTTGTGAGTGATATCTGTAAGAAGACGTTAGTGATGGTGAGGTACTCCAAAACTATAAGTCCTCTGTCTGATCCAGCATATTTTACTTTCAATTGAACTCATGTTGTGTCACATTTTAGCTCTTGCTGTGAGTGGGAATGTGCAAGCTTTTAAGTGGGATGGCTTGATTTTCCTACCTACGTTCTATAGACTACTGACATTTTTCTGGGATCAGCTTTAGTTACTTACTTCTAAAGTTACTGCAGATGTGAACTAAAAAAAGACAATCATGTCTTCATTAGCATTTCTTTCTGCCATGCTACAAGTAAATAAAATGTTATAAAAACCAGGGTCTTTTTCTGCTGATAACCTAGACCGATGAATTGATACAACATTTCGATAGTCCAGGAGACTCTCATATCATATCCATCAGTCACGTTCTGTGATTGCCAGCATGTCGAACTGCAGAATTATCTTTCATTGCATACTCTGTTACTTCTTCGGATGATAGTCTTTCTCAGGTCTTTGGTGAATGCCAAATACAGGGCTGGATCAACAATGCTATTAATCCGAAGTAACGCGAATGAAAGCCCATTCATCAAGTTCGTTGTTGTTTCACTTACAGAAATATTCATGATGTAAAAGACTGTCATGATGGTTGAAGGAATGGACAGCACTACCCAGCTAGCCACCAGTGCGACACATACCAATGCTGCCTTGCATTCTCTTTTAAACAGCTTTGCTCTTGTTTGTCTTATTTGTAGCTTTTCTGCTTCACTGAAAGTGTCTTGAATGGCTGGAATAGAATTCGAGGCCAATCTCTGTGCTTGTTTGCGACTTCTGCTAAAAAGCATGGCATTTATGAACGGCAATATAATTAGTCCTAAGATGGATACAGAAGCGATGATGTACGCTGAAGTAAGCTGAATAGTTTGTGATCCACCGTAGAACTTCGCCATCACTGAACATGTCAAGGAGTAGAGTGTTGGAACAAGCCAGCCAATAAGGGTCAAAGTGAACATAAGGCATTTCTCTATTTTCATCGCTGAGTATGGCCAGTTCACATGAATCATGCGTTGCGCACTCAAGCAACCAAGGTTGACGAGTAAGGAGAAAATATATGATGCCCAGAAAGGCAAACCAATTTCTTTGTCCACTGGGAGGATTACAACCACGCCTCCTATTATATGTACTGTTACTAAGCTACAAATTAACTGACTAGACGTTGATCGTCGCAGCTTCTTGTTCCGTGCTATGCCCACGAGCGTGATGCAGTTTGGAATTGTTGGTATCGCTGCAAGAATCCATCTCTCAAGCACTAGTCGCCCCATTTTCTCGTTGGTGGTCTTTCTCTGAAATTGAAGAGGCCGAATAAATGAACTACGTTCGGCTAATAGCTCTTGATCGTCATTGCACAGGTTTTTTCACTTGTGTTTGCTCTCTAATGCACTTTCATCAGTGTCAAGATGTCCTATAATTCGATAGATTGTTACTGTATGATCAGGGCATATTCTAGAAGGGCAGGGCATGCGTTCGATTTCCAGAAAAAGGGCAGCTTTTTTCATACTTTCTAAGGATCTTATTGTTTTGAAGTTTGAAGGGCAGCCTGTTGTGTTCGATAGTCGATAGCAACATGGGGCTAAAATAAGCCTTGTGTATGATACCATGCTCTCAATGAGCTTATTTGTACTGCTTCTGATTAACATTTTAGGTAGTTTGTTTTCTATAAAATATTGGTGTTTGTATTGTAGAAGTGTTTTATGCAGCTTTTACTTTGGCTTTCAGCTGTTAATGAACCCAAGCTATGACAGCTACAGAACTATTTATCCATTATAAGATTAAAAGACAACACAATAATTCATGAAAGATCTGTTAATTACATTGACTTGTTGCTTTCTCATACCCAACTTTCAAGAGCATCATGGTACACTACGTACATGAATCTGTCTAAAAAAAACGCTTCTTGAGATGTGAATTAACGGAGCTTTCAAGATCTATATACCTGAAATGAAAAAGTTTTTTTTGTTCACATGGCTCCAGCTCTCAAATAGATTCTATAACGCTTTCACCTCCCACAAACCTTATTCTTGAAGCTTCACACCTGAAGAACATTCACTGCTGCTTGGATAGGTGGCCAAAGTTAGCCCTGAAAGGCTGGTTATCTACAATTCTTTTATGCAGAGAGAAAAGCTCTAAGTGTAGCTTTTTTGCTGCAGATGAAGTAATCCTGTAATTAGCCATTGTGTAAGGGTAGAGACTATTATTGGCGGTTTTAAATCTTCAGATCATCCTTGTATCACCTATCAGCAATTTGCTACTTATGATTCCCCTGAAAGCGTCTATCCCTCCTGATGCCATATGCATCTAATTATGAACTAAGAGAGCTTGTTTACCATCTCTAGTCGCCTGAGTGCTGGATTATCAAATCAAATTTATTTTACTCTAGCCAAATGAAAGTTGTTGTCCACAAGCGAATGAAGAGACATGAGCAGACATGTCGTAGTCTTCATCTGCGTAGACTCAATGTTTCAAGTTTATTTTTCAGGGCATCAGCAGATGGCAGGGGGGCAGATCACGCCACCTGCCATATCTTTGTAACTAAGCAAGATATAACAAAGCCCTATGCATCTATCTTAGTTCTATCAAACGATTTCGAAAACGTTTTGATACTCCTATTATTTTTGCTGACGTCAGCAAAAATGTACAATGATGTCATAATTTTGGCCAAAATTCGTCAAAGTTCGTAAAAATCGCAATTTTTCACCACCGAAACTGGTAGTGACCACTATTTTTGTGTATTTCTTATCGTATCTAACATCTCTTCATAAAAAGAGTAAAAAAATTCACGCTCAAAGCAAATTTTTGCAGAAAATTGGAAAAATCTGCCAGAAAAAGTCCAAATTTAGGCCCAGTACCTCCCAAAAATGGGCCAATACCCCCCGAACGGTACATTTTCGACCCAAAATGACTTCATATTCGTGTTTCTCGATAAATTTTAGGAAAAGTCACCAAGTTTCACGTGTTAGCACGTTTCGTTCACCCGTGGCAATCGTTTAAAAATTTTTGTGCCGTGATCCGCCATGGCCTGAATAGGGTTAATGTTTGTAAAAAAAACTGCCATGTATGCAGTATAATTCATAATTATGCGAAAATGGCTCCGCCAGCACAATATTAATCCTAGTTGCCCCCCCCCCGCCCCCTAGTGTTCTTTTGCAAAATAATCTTTTGAACTCTGGAATAACAGAATTTTGTGACTTTTGATATCATGCTATTATACATTTGCAATGAACAATTTCAGCTCCATAGGTTATTAGGTTCATGAGATGTTGTAGTTTTCTTAAACGCAGTTGGAGCAAAAAGTGCCCAATTTTGAGGCAGATTTATAGAAAAAGTGCTGTTTTTCTGCAATAATCGGAAACTTTTTGAGGTAGAAACAAGATTTTACATTCTAAATAGGTTATCATCTATTCTGTTTGGAAAATTTTCTATCCAGAATAAATTTTTAACGATTTTGAAATTTTTCATAATTAATGAGCAACTAGGGTTAAAACAAGAGGTTGTGCCATTTTTACTTGTAAGTGTTCTGCGTTGTCACTACTGGGACATTTGGACTGGCATTGTTGGACTGCAAGTTATTATATTATGTGGTTCTGTTAATCTGTAACGCAAAAAGTGTCAACATTAGCTTGCATAAAAATGATCAACCCAAATTTTTAGCAGCATCTTAACTGTTGGTTATCTACTTACCTGTAGCAACCAGTGCACCTTACGTATTTCTTTTCTCTGCCAATACCGATATGAGTTTGATGATCGTCTACGGTCTGTTCTGGGTAGAAGAATTGAAAAGCAAACACATTACTATATGTAAAGCACTATTGTGGGAAAGCTTGTGAAATATCCAGTAGATCCTATAAGAGTCAAATGTGCATCACTGTTCAACCCTGTGATGAATATAACACTGCCATCTGTCTGTTGTGGCCAGCAATTACGACATCATGGAATTTGATTTTGCACTGATGTGACTTTGAAGGGAAAAGATCAGCTTCAGTAAATGAACGCACATGTTCTGTTTGAACATCTCTCATCATTCAAGTACTTTGTTTGTCGACTTGGAAGATTGAAAAGTGTAAAACACTTTCTGATTATCTGTTGATGAAAAGCCCTCAGCTATTGCGCTTTGTTTAACCCTAGCTGCCCCCGGGCTTTTTTCAGAGGCTTAAAACCCCAATAAAAACTGTTTGGAAGAACCAGTGAGCATAAAAGGTGGCAGAACTACAGATCAGCATGCAATGCACAAGTTACAACCGTAAAACTTTCCAAAACTGCCGCCTGTTGGCTGTGACATCACCAGAAATGACGCAAAGATCGAATTTTAGCAATAGACAATAGGAAAACCCTAAATTGCCCCTATATATTTCTACATGATGTAATTTATTTGATGTTTTGCTGGTCAAACTTCGCCTTCCCTGTACCATTACAAGATTAATCAAGATATAGACGTAATACAACTCACATTCTACCTTTACAGCCCTTTTTTGTCTTTTTACACGTCCATTTTTGCCCCAATCACCTCCCAAAAACTGTTCACCCCATCCAGACCAAGCAATGAAACCTAAAAAAAATGGGTGGAAACAGTGTTCCATAAAATTTGCGGCTCAGGGGTTTTTAAGCAGTGGGCGACGATTTGGTAGGGGGCACATTGTGCCCACTCTCCGGGGTAGCTTGGGTTAAAGTCTCTTCTCTGTTATGAATTCCAACAGTAAACATATCAAAACCTGATGCAATGAAAGAATCATAGGATTGATCCATAAATTACCCCTCCCTTGTTTTGTTTTTTTCCTCGTACTCAGAGGTTTTACTGAAGTAGCTTGTCTGATGTGTCCTGATTGTCGTCCTGTTTACCTATGCAAATGTGAGGCGATGATGTTCTTAGTGGTATTTTAGATTTCAGGTTGTTTATGAGGAGCTGAAGATGAAATTACTTCCGCGGCTTTGGCTAGGGACCATCCTTGACAAATCCTTGACATTTTCAGAGCTACAGAAAAGCACACAAGGTTCAGTTGTGTCCCATTGGAGAAGCTGTTAGGTGGTAGAATGTAAGTTGATCATGGTGCTGATGCAAGCTGATCATGGAATATGACAGTATTGTAGAGGCATACGTCCATTTAGCCGAAAAGACTATGACTTTTTTTTTCTGCCGCTGTTCTTTTCATTTACTTGCTTATCTGTTTTCTTGTAGGAAGAAGTGGATGACTTAAAGACTCAACTGATTAGCAATAGGGTTGGTAAATCATAGATCTGGGTCTTTTTCTATTCTGTTGATTAAGTTCTGTTCCTTAATCATTAGCTGCTTTTTTCTACAAATTTGTTGATTGAAGAGTTTCCTTGTTACTTGTAGGCTCGTCCTTGTCATCTGTTGAGACAGTGGTTTGTACTTTGTATTATTTGTTATAAGTTTAAAGACCATAGATGCTGTCCTCAGTTTGCATTGATATATTTTGGTTGTTTCAGAATCCATAATCATAATGCGCAACGCGGGGTTATTAAGTAGCTGCAGTTGACAATTAAAATTCCAAGCAATTTATAGTATGACAATGCCAGGGTCTATTATCATCGATAATAATCCGCCTCTGTTGGTTGTTAATCATCCATTTTTTTCTGCTGGTATTTAGAAACTGAAAAAAGATCTTGATGACGCATCAACACTGATTGCATCTTTAAAAGAACAGCTCGAGTCCCAGGAAAAAAAGACTGGTTGGTTAGAACGAACCCTCAAGGAAACAGAGGTTAGAATATTACTATGTCTGAAGTCCATATGATCAGGCTGTTTGTT
>JAOBRC010568453.1:0-11128 GCA_027575255.1 Scolionema suvaense | reverse complement strand
TCAAATTAAGCCGCGTACTTAATTATGCAGCACCTTCAAAAATGCGGCTTAATAAAAACGCGGCTTAATTAATGATGTGGCTTAATAGAACGCGACTTATTTAAAAGATCATGCAAGGCATAGAAAAACTCAACTGCGCTGAGTGACTTTATTCAATACACTATACCACTGTTCACTTTCATCATCACTATGTTCTACTTCGGCATTAAGTTTCTCTAAAATATCACTGCTTTCATCATGAAAAAGTCAATCTGTTAACTATTTATTCAGTATTATGTAACTCCTGCGGCTTAAATAGAACCTCACAAAACCCTAATTCAAAGTGCGGCTTAATTATAGCGCGGCTTAATTTAATGCGGCGACATTAGGAACGCGGCTTATTTTGACGTAATAAGGTATCCAGAAGTATCAGGGAAGGTGAAGAACTTATCCCCCTCATACGTGAAAGGTAAAAGAAAACCATACTAAAAAGGGTTAACCAAGTGCCAATCAGATTCTGGCGTTCTCAGTCCTGCGTGGTTTCAGGACAGAAAATGACAATTTTCGATTGTAAACAAAATACAATTCCTTTAACCCTATTCATACCGTGGTGGATTCCGCCACTTTCGCATGTTGAATCGACGTAGAGTTTTTTTGGGCTTCACGTTTAAAGCCCATTTTTTGTGATGTTTCACAGTTTTTGATACTCAATACGATAGCATATGTTTCATTTCCCGCTTCTGAGTTGATTTTGCACAGTGAGTGGATTTTGGGAGGGCTTTGGGTCCAAAAATGGGGAAAAATCTCTCAAAATTCGCACCAGTCTTCAACTTAAATCTATTGCTGTGTCTCAAGTACACCTTTTGGAATCACCATTTAAGTTTTATTGTACTCGTAAGTGACTAATTCAGAAGATGTATGAGTTTTATGAGAATTGGACAATTGCAAGACATGTAGCAGGTGGCAAAACGTCTCAAGAACGATTTTTCTTCAGAATGATGCAAAATTAACAAAATCTCAAAAAGTATACCTTAGAAAAGTTAAAGCTGAGGCACTTCTAGGATCTCCCAAAGCCTCATTTTAGTTTATTATACTCCTAAAAGATTGTTTTAAAGCACTGCATGTATTTTATGGCCTAACAGGCACTCAACAGGTACTTCCGGGAGGGTGGCGAACCCCCCCCCACGCCCGGTAATACACCAGCCGAAAAAAGCCCTGTATAAGTAGGGTTAAAGGCATGTTTGCATCTTTTGCTGAAATTTCGAATGATTCTGGTCCCTCCAATCTCATTGATTGGTATGATACGTTTTCTAGGGATATATGCCACTTACCAAATTTAAATTGAAAAATGCTGCTTTTCGAACGATTTCAAAGAGAAACATGTTATGTGTTTTGAAATGCTACTGCAAAGATCTTTCGCGTGTGAGAGCAAAACGTTTGCTTTAAAAATTTTTGTTTCACTGGCGATATATCTAGCGGACTTGCGCCACTGTCAAAGTTTCAATATATAATAACATCATGACATATCTAGAGACGTCTCCGTGAAACAGAGTCAGTGAGTTAAATGGAGGTTTTAGCTTCAAAACGCATCCGGCGTACTCATTTCTGCTTTAGAGCGGCTCTAACTCGAAATTTCATAAAGCGTCAACCCTACCTGTAATTTCTGGTGAATGGATACAAGAGCGAGTCTTACCTGAGGTCACCTTGTCGCAAAGTAGCCGATGAACCTTTCCAGAAGTTGGCGAAAAATTATATTTTTGACCGTAAATCTCCATTACTAGAATCCAGTTCCCTGGAATGTGTTAATTGAGTTCGTTTTGACGCTGAAAATTGTACAATATGCATGAAAAATATGTTGCACCGAAAGTTGACGGACTTTTACTGATTTCGAGTTTTTAAATTTTCCTATCTTTTTTTAAACAATATGTTCACCTTAGGTGACACCCTGACCAACGTTTTCTGAACTTTTGTCGAAATATGTATATAAGACTTGATATTACAGAAGTAAAGTACGTCTGGACATGGACGCAGGGTCTTTTTACATACATTTTATTTTATCCCAGATAACCACAGAAAATTAATTGTGAAATTATCTGTCAGGTTAAATACCTGAGGCGTTGTATCAAAATGCCTGATAATGGGCGAGTCGTTCGTCAGAACGGACACAGTAGACGAAGACTCCTTATATACAAAGACCTAGAGCTTATAGCTACTGCATTTAAAAAAGCAGCAAACATGTTTCGTCCTCAGGACCTCATCAATACTTCATAGAAGGACATAGAAGCAGTGACGTGCAAGAATATTTTCAGTTACGTATTGTGAGGATAGCTTAAGCAGCTGTACCACCCAAAACTCAAATCGAAAAGGCAATGCAATGCATTGCAGGTAAATTTAGCAACTAACCACAGGGTACCTAAGCATAGGCATCAAAGATGTGGTTAACGGCTCATTGAACCAAGGACAAATGCCACGACTGTGCTTCCCTGACTACAGATAGGAGTGGCAAATGCACCTGGACCTATTCATCTTTAGAGTTGATGAGTTTGCCTCCCTCCACCTTTTGAATCTTCACCGCTTCACTCATTTGCCGCATCATGCCATCATCATGGTATACACCCATCACATTCATGATGAAGTCCCATATGTTTCTATTGGGACAGTCACGTAAGTGTCGCCAAAGTGGAGAGCAGCTTTCTTTCCTGTCAAGGGTCCGAAGGTACTATGCACCTCGGGTTTGGGCCGAGTTAGATGTTTCTCCAACATTTTTGTGCTGGCACTGGTTGCATAGGATTTCATGTGTTATTCCACCAACATTACATGGTCATTCCCCACCAGTTTTGCACACAAAACATCCATCCTGCCGGAACATATCATCTTTCAGGGTAGATGATCTGTGTAAAGAGCATTTCAAATTTGAGTTCGGAGTCTCGACGACCTTTAACTGGAACTTAGATTGCGTAATGGCTCAAGCTATCCTCACGTCTGCCTCTATGTCCTTCTATGCAGTATTGATAACGTCCCGAGGACGAAACATGTTTGCTGCTTTTTAAAAGCACTAGTTATAAGCTCTAGGTCTTTGTACGTATAAGGAGTCTTCGTTTACTTTGTCTGCTCTGACGAAAGATGCACCCATTATAAAGTTGAGTAACTCCTTTTTAGCCTCCACTTGTCGTATTTCTGTAACATGTATCAAAATGAAATGATGCAATCTGACTTAATGAAATATACTTATGAAGTTTCTCGAGGTTCACGACCTCAATCTGCCTCCCCTACAAGATTTTTGTCTACTGCACTTTTGAACTTCTTCTCAGATTTTATGGCTCATCTTCTCCTTGCAAAGTTTTGATTTCAATTTCTTGACCTGAATGTAGTGGCCACTTTGTAGGAAGCACTAGGCACATTTGATGCGAAAAGTAATACTTGAGTAGAAATATCTCTATGTCTTCATTATCGTAGTAATTGTACAGGAAAGACAAAGTTTGGCCTGAAAAACATACAGCAGGTCGCCTCATGGAGTAACTTATGGTCAATTTTTCGGTTTTTCGATTGTTTATTGACAAAAAATTGATACTTTACGTTGTTTCTGATGACGTCACAGCTCACAGGTGGCTATCATATTTTTACTTTTTATATTCAGATGCTTACTATATTTCTGTTCTAAATGCTGCCAAGTTTCATAGATTAGCCCAAAGTCCAGCATGGCGAACACGTGGCAATTTTGGACAAAACGCTGGATCTAACTTGTTCATTGCATGCTGATCTGTAATCTTGCAAAATTTTATGCTCAGTGGTTTTTATAATCATTTTCTATCAAAGGGGGAAACTATGAGCCCCACCCTTCAGGTTTCAGATCTCTGAAAAACAGGGGTTAGCTTGGGTTAATTGGTGACACTCAACCAGGGGCAATAGTGAGTGGAATATGTGTGAAAATTGTTCACTTCGTGGTAAAATCTTGAAATTCGGTGCAGATGTTCCTCATACAAATTCAAATTGATAAAGATTTGGACCCATCGCTAAATCATACTGTGACGTCACTTTTGACGTCACTATGACGTCATAGTGACGTGTTGGGCATAATTTGTGAAAAATTGTTTTACTTCATCTATAATTCAGCTGTCTCTGATCAAAAAAAGCCGATTTACCTGCCAATATTCATTTAGGATAATAATGACCTTATTCTCTCACAAATGACGTCACTGATGTCGGTGTAGTTCCCATCATGACGTCATAATGTCAGATTTTTTTACAACATCCTAACCTACGAAAATAGCATATCAAAGGAAAACGTTTTTTTCAAATAATTTACAAGGGCCAATACTTATCCTTTCTAACGTAACGTTTTATCGCAATGTCAAAAAAATAAGTCCCCAACCTATTCAAATGGCCAAAATCGTTCAAAATAGACCATGGAATATATTAGACCTGCATCGCGTGCACTACAAGAATTCAGCATCATTGTTCGCCTCCTCACACACTTCAATGAAAAACGGGCATACTGGGAAACTTACACAAGATTAAAAAATCTGCAAAGAACGAAACGCACACAACAGGAAAATATAGAAATCCAATGGAAGTTACTGAAAAAACAAGTATCTTTGTAGCAGATAAGAATACCCAACAAAACATCAACAACATGAAAAATGCAGTCAGTTGCACTTTCCAGTGCGAGCGAACATTGCTGAGCACACAAGTTTTGCGGCTTTACACTTGCATTTTCTCTTGCAACCAACTTTGCATCCGCAGCTAACAAGTTCTCGTAAGTTCTATGATACTTCCTCTAATTCTGACCAGATTGGCTCCCAAAACTCGCCTTTCTTTTGCCAGCTACATTCAACAGGATTCTCCCTTTCTTGAATAGGAATCAAGAGACTCATCCATACATGTCCTTGATATGCGGCTCGACGCACATGCTGCTCAAGGGCTGCTTCAGTTGCTGGAAGGTTTTACATCGATTTTACTGTTGCGAAGAGCAGTTCTCAAGCCTCGTTGATGTTTCCTACGTCCAGTGCCTTATCGTATGCAAATACAACAAATTTCTGTATGGCACAGAAGTCTGCATTACCGATCTCTACTGGATTTGCCGCTATGCTTTGAAGTGCATGTGGTACTTCACTGCAAGCCATCCAAGCTCCCATGAATACTTTCTTTCCTTTGCGGTAAAAGAAGAAAGTTGTATCGCAACCAGTCAGGGCATGCCACATTTTGCACGCTTGAGGCCCAAAGTCGTACAGATAGCGTTTGCACTAACATATCGAAAATCGTTTTGAACACCATACACAGCAGTGACTTCTATGCCTTGTATAATGCAGAGCGTTGCCACAGCTAATACTATAACATCTGCATCAGGGGCAAAAATTAAAAATGAACCCATATTCTGACGATGGTACGAATCGTTCATGTGAACAAAGATCCTGGAATCAGTCTCTTCGTGATTGCAGGGATTCATCATTTCGTTGTCTTTGTTCAGTGGCCATGTATATACACTTTGGTCAAAAGTTATGTTGACAAATTTGGTACAATGAAGTGTCGCAGCTAAAAAGTGGGAAAGCTCTGTCATGTCTGTCTCTGTCATTTATCAGAAATCCGGCCCAATTTGAAGGAACTGGTAAGTCGTCTGATACGCGCTTTCTGCATCCTTGACCGCGATGCGCTCGAGCTGCGTGCTGTAAAGAATGCGGCAGATAAACATCAAATTTGATGTCAACATAGTGCTCAGGTAGCTTATTTTGGATTCTTCAGTGTGCTGTTGAAAAGTTGTATTGGGAGATGGTTTGACGCAATGAACCATCGCAGCACCATCAATTATGATTGCTTTGGCAGTATGTGAAAGTGACGCAGAGCTTGTAGCTTCGTCTGCTTGTTCGAAGAATCGCACCCAATTTTGCTTTATAGCCTGTGCGCATTTCGTTCCCGACTGCAAGCGATAGAGAGGTGCTTTGGTTTTCAAACTTAAAAAAGTTTTGCATGTCAAGATCACGGCTTTGACACGCTATGAAAAGTTTTGAAAACAGAGTAACGTCACACTTCAGTGAATTGACCTGCTTTGTCTGCTTCGATGGTTGGCTTGAATCTAATAACACGTATCGGTAAGATTTGGATACTGTATGTTTAATACTCAGTTCGCTTGTGTGCAACCGATTTTTCACATATTCTTGAAGCTTAAAAAACCCTTCGCATTCAGAGATGCCAAATCAAGAGCCGCATCTCCAGAGAAAACTTTACCACTTCCAAATGCAATAGCAGAGTCCTTATTGTCTTCAAGGAACGAATTTCCAGCAAATGACGTGAAGTTCTGGAAACTCTGCGATTCCTCGTGATGCTTAATTTTACAGTTGCTAGATTCCCGGGGAAAGACTTCAGCTTGAAAACTCTCTAGGATGGCGGCAACTTCAGGACCGGAAATGGACCACCGGTTCAATGCTGAACCATTCGAAGTTATGCCGATGATTCGCCCTTCACTACTTTATTATTTTGTTCGTGGGCTTGATCAATAGCAGTACGTTTTGCAGACTGACGAAGAACAAATTTTCCTCGAAGAAACTCTTGTTAAACACAAGGGCTACTGTCTTGCAGAGAAAGTAAATCTGCTATATGAACTGGAATCCAACGTGCGTAGTTTGTTCGATCAAAAGCGTGAAAAAAAGACTGCCGCTCTATGCTGTCCACATACAAATCAAAGGTGCCTTCTAGGATTGAACGAACAAACCTGAGTAGGAGAAGCTCCAGCTCAAGAACTAAATGCCAAAACTGGAACTGAGGAACATCTTCGTTTTCTTCGCAAAATACCTCTTCAGTTACTTCTCTTCCCTGAATAGCTTCTATGAGCAGTCCGTGCAATGCGCAAGTAGTAACTTCATGAGCGTTACGACTGCTTTTGACATGACTGCTGCTTAAAACACTGCAGTACGTCCTGATGATAGTACGCCAGCATTCTCCATCAAGAAGTTCCATCCACTTCCCGACAGCAGTGTACCGATTAAGGCAATGGAAGCCATCTCAATGTGCAGCACACCCATTGAAATAACAAAATGATATGTCCCATACCTCTCTGGCCTTGTCCATTGAATCTGCTTAGCTATTGCATACAGTGGCTGGTCAAATACTATAACCGCAGTTTGACTCACGTAGTTAGTAACTGCTGACACCAACTTCATAGAGAGGCACATCAAGGCAACTGAGTGAGAGTCTTCCTGGAAAAGTGGAAGCATCACTGAGATATATCGTAGTATTTCTGCATCAGACAGCTTTTGGGCATGGAAAGAGGCCCAAGACGAAGCAACATATTCGCTGGCACTAATTTTGTCCCAGGTGTTTTCAACCACGGTTCGTTGTTTTTATCGTGTCTAGGAGTTGCTTGGGCTGGTCAAGCTGCCATAAATCATTACTTGGGTATGGAGCTGGGGTACTCCTCAATGATGCTGGCTGAATTACTGAAAACTCGATGGGTAGTTGAAAGCGGTTGTTAGTTTCAGATCTTTTCAGATGGCATGTACTTGTAGGTCTCTTGTTGGGTACCAAGGGAGTTGTTGAATAAAGGTTGAAATATTTTACATACCTGTACCATAAAAAGATTCAGATGCAGTTGAAGACGTTGGGTTATGATCAAGGTCGTCGTAAGCTGCTACTGTGAATATACCAGTCCGAAGTTTCGGAGGACACACAAGACTTTCCTCGTGGTATGTCTTGCACAATGAGTGGCATATACTGTTTTCTATTTTCATCACTCGTTTGTATAGACACGATATAGACACTCCAAGTTTGTACGTATTATTGACTAGGCTTGACATTCGAGTGCGAGAGTATAAATTCAGGCTGATGGTGCACCGGTAATGGAAGCTCCTGTGCCTTGTCATGACGATCCGAAATTGGTGTGGATAACCTGCGGCGACGCTTTCTACTATTAAATATCATTAACTGAGAAATAGTCACTGGTGCTTGATGTTCAGTAACCTTCTCTACATCATGAGATAGAGTGGACTTTAACGTGGAAACCCTGCTTATTCATTGCACGAAAGCGTGCATAATGGGTAATGACGTCATCACAATGCTAAAACAAGCCGAAAATAAATTTTTCGCGATGGCTCCAAGTCTTAAATCATTTCTACATATATTGACTACATTCTGACCAAGTTTCAAGATTTTACCATAAATCGAACAATCTTGCCTTTTTGCTGCTCATACTCCACGCACTATATAATTGCAATTAACGTTTGTCAATTAGAATTAAGCCTTAAAATATGATAATATAACGCCAAGCTAACTCACCTGAAGACTTAATTCCAATCAAGGTGAGTTAGTTTGAATTTTATGGCTGATGGAATGAAGGGGTGATCACCTAGGATCGATTTCGAATCATTTCTTGCGTTCGAAATGGGATAAGCGAATCGACCGTTTCATTATCACTAACATGATGTGGTTAGTATGAAGAGCAGATGCTCTTAGTAAAATGAGAAAATGAAAACGTGTGATGGATCTGGCCGCTTGATTTCCTGTAGTCAGACATGATTTATAGTTGAGAGAAAAAACGTGTTGCGGGTTGTATGTACGGTAAGTTTTCTTTTATGATGTATGAGTTATAGGGTCTTGTCTGCAGTTTTCAGCAGGTAAAATGTCAGATCTTAAAACTGACTCCAGTTGAAAGAACATAGGAATGTATCGTTACCTGCAGATTGATTACTGAAAAATAATGTTTCAGAAGGGAAGTACACCAACAATTCAAACCATTCCCCAGACTAAACCAAAATTACAAAATATGACGTGTCTGCGGTTTTCAGCAAGTCTCTGCAGTTTTTGGCAGCCTGATAAACAAAACTAAGTTTCGGGATTCTCACCCTCTAAAGCCTGAATGTTACAATTTAGACATCGAAGATCCATTAAATACTGCTTCGGAACTGCAAAACCATTTTGACACATTATATGAGCCTTCTAGTTCTGAGCCACTTTTGGTTCGACCACCAAAGCAAAACCTTGTTTTTTTGCCAAAGGAAGTGCACAAAACATCCAATATCATAACAACCAAATTTGCAACTGCTGCAGTCATGTCATGGAACCGCATTGTGGAAAACAATCAAAGCAAGTGTAACCCATCCGCAAAAGGTTTTTCCCTAGGTCCTGAAAACTGCAGACTGCCAAAAACTGCAGACAGGACCCTAGTTGTTGTGTATGGCTGACGGTGAAGGATGGTCACCTCTGATCAGTTTTTATATTTCTAGGGGGCAGACCAAATTCTAGCCCACTGCACTACACTTCACGGTTCTGACTCCGTGCATACACTAAAGTTATAGGCCGACCTAGAGAATATCTGGATCTGCGCACAAGAATTCTCTGCATTCTCAAGATAAAATCGAGGAAGCTAGAAAAATGAAAACGCAATCTTTATGACGGTGACTGTATGGTGAAATATTGACAATAGATAGAAAGTTTTCACTGAGGTTAAGTGTTCCTACTTCATGAGAAAATTCGAGCCTCCAATGTTCTCACTTGCGCTTTAGGCAAGTATGATTTGAGGAAAAGTAGAATGATAATAAGTATGCTCTCAGTGGCTGATCGAAATATTAAGAGTATGGATTACAAAACTCTTCTTGTTGTTATCTTCTGTTCTAAACTTAATGCCTGGAATGAACTATTTAATAGCACACCATACATGGTTTGCTTGCACGCTTGCACAGGGTCATGGAAAGGACTTTAGCGGTCAGATTATACAGTCTTATATTATGCAAGAATATAATATATAGTTCTGTTCTTATACTGTTATTTTCTTCTTATTCTTTCGAGAAGTTGAAGCACAGTCGCATTGCCTTTCACATTTCATACCTCACAATTCATATGTGTTGGTCAAAAACAAAATCGGAAAGAACATTCGAAATGAAGGGCGATCAGCGTTAATCGCCATTAAGGTCTTAATTGCTATTAAGGCATCATAACAGAAGTTCAGGATTAATGTGATCTTGAAACGCTGTCAAAGAGATATTAAGAGTTAAGGACCGTTCATGTCAGATCAAATTTATTTTATGTAAATGCCATGTGTCATATAATCACACTTAAGTACGTTAACTTCATTTAACACATGTTAATTGCAATTATCGTGCGTTTATTGGCATTATCGTATTAAATGTGACTATATAACGCCATAAAGGATTCTTAACACTTGTTTTTCTGATAGTGAGAAAAGCGTCCTCGTAAAATTCTGAGATCATTCTTAAAAAGTACCAAACGTAGAAAATTGACCAGAAGATGACTTTACTAATTCTCTCAAAAATAGGACCAACTACTTCTAAAGAAGAAATACAATTATGAAACTCTTATGCCACCCTCATGAACAATAGTAGACTAGGATAGTCCATTCATATTCAAATCGTGTTCAGTAAATATGAAAACATCATACGGCATAAGTCTCGCTTCATACGATACCCCCGAGATAAATACAGTGTTTGATAACGGAACTAATGAAATTCGGCAGTGCTATTCTAGTCATACTGGTCAATCACCTAGCACACGCAAGAATTCTTGCCTGGAGATACCTTCTGTTCTCGTCGCAGCAACCATTGTCCCTGTGATTGATAGCTAGTTCGCACGGAGGTAAGAGCAGCTGCAGACATGCGCATTTGCTGCGATGCAATGTAATCATACATGGGCGGCAAAACCGCGATAAGCAAATGTGAGTAACCTCTGTACAGAGTCCATACACGATAATTATTAATATCAAAAGAGTGAAAGCAGCTTTCCCTAGCTTCTTTTGCTTGAATATATAAATTGCGTATTCTGTGAACATTTGAACCGTTTCTATTGGTGTTTACGCAAAAAAACATGTAACTGTTTGCGAAACCCGAAGAGACACGAAATAACGCTTTTTTGTATTTTCTGTATATTTTTCAATATCTGAGAGAGTAGAACTCATCACAACAAATTTGAACGTTTTGAAAGAAAGTTGTCCATAATTTTACGTGAGATTTTGCACAGTCCGATATTTATGCAGAAATCAGCAGAACTTGGAATGAAGTATGGAAAAATACAATCCTAAACGTAATAAAAAACGATCGTAATACGACAGTAAACTTTTTGCAACTATCCCTAAGTTACATCAAATCTCTCTGGGTATGGCTATAGCCCCTCGGTTAGGTAACGTGAACCCTGTGCCTATCACCCAGTT
>JAOBRC010568342.1:0-11128 GCA_027575255.1 Scolionema suvaense | reverse complement strand
ACAGTACGAACGCAGGTGGCAAAGCCGTCTGCTCAATAGAGTATTGAATACGCTTTGACGTAGAAAACTGCATTAGTCGTGAGCAGACTGTGAGAGAAGCAAACTTACTCGAACAGCCTGTGAGCAGGCTATCATAAGCCCCGGCCATGATCGAGCAGGCATACAAGTTTTGGTTGATTCTTCTAGCACAGTAAATCCCCACCTCAAGCAGCATCGTCACTCATGGCCGCTTCCTGAAGACTTGATGCGCAAACTTATTGGTGGATACCGCATACAAAAATCAAATTCGTGGATGCTCATAGCCAAATCAAGCTAAGCAAAATCAGAGCTTAACGTCTAGCTCTTAGTAATCACAAAGGGGTTTATTACAAGAACAGTTACCGTTTGGCATCACTTCAGCCTCCGGATGCTCCCGTCACATTATGGACCAAATTACCTGTGATCTTCCAGGAGTAGCTGGAGTAGCTCTTTTCTTAGATGATATTCTTGTTAGTAGTAACACTGCTAAGGATCACCTGAACCTTAGAGCTTTATTGAAACGCATTGACGACAGGGGTCTGCGCTGTCCTCTTGAAAAATGCGAATTTGCTAACCTTGCGTGCAGTACCGTGGTCACTACATGTCGGAGGAAAGAATTCCTGAAGAACCAAAAGGTAGAAGACATTTTATAAATGCTGCGTCCCACGAATGTCACCAGTCTCACGACATTTTGGGAATCAATTCAGTTCTATGCAACGTTTTTGCCACCAAATGTAGGTGCAATCTATGAGCCATTATACCTAACTTCGCCAAACACTCCTTGGGAGTGGAAAGAATTTCCGAAAAATTTCTTCAGTTAAAGAGCCTACTATGGTCTGATACTGTTCGTCTGATACTGTTCTTGTGTGTTACCCAAGAGTTTAACCATTTCGAATCTCCTACCATGCTGAGAGCTGTCCTCTTTCATTACTACCCAGACCGCAGTGAGCACCCAAATGCTAAAGCACAAAAAATATTGACCTTTACTAAACGAAACCACAACCAAACAGGTAGAGAGCCCTTCTCAATTATTTTCAGTCTGAATGAATTCTGTCAGTACACCTATGGACGTCAATTTATTCTTGTCACACAAACCAGTTATGGTTGCGAATCGACTTGCACCTTGGGCACTACTTGTGAGTCAATTCGCGTATACCATCGCAATCAGACCAACCTGCAAACGTAGCAATGCTGATGCCTTACGCCGCCTTCTGATTATTACAGCATAAGAGTTTGATGAGGAGAAAGCGTCGATGATACAGAAATGGTATGTACTATTCAATCTGTTAGTGAACGATTGTTAGCTGCTGATTACCTTGTTTTCTCCCGCGAAATTATAAACGATCCTGTTCTTTCTTCAGTGCTTCAGTGCTTCACACGAGAGGTGTAAGTGTAGCCTTCAAAGAAATTAGATTAGGGATCAGAAATGCAACGATACAGACAGATAAAGGACTCGTTATCCATCAGAAACGGTTGTTTACTTTTCGGAAATCACGCTGTGATTCCGAAGTCGATGCATCCTAAAGTTCTAGAACCGTTTCATGCTGGACATTTTGGAATGGGGCGAATGAAAAACAGTTAGCCAGGAGTGCTCATAACTAGCCAACCATTGATATAGATATTGTGTCCACTTGGCGAACGTGCGTGCATTTCCCAGAACATGAGCATAACGCACTGATAGGGGCCTTGCATCCTTGGATGTTACCAGAAAAGCCATGGAGCCAGCTACATGTAGATCATGCAATTAACGTCTTGTGTTCAGAATGGTTAGTAATGATTGACGCATATTCGAAATATCCTTGCATCAATGCAAAGTGCAAGTACGAAAGCTCATTTTCGCTATCCTCATACGCTCGTAACCGACAATGCAACCACATTTGTGACTGAGGAGCTCCAACTTTGGTGTAGGGAGAAAGGTATCACTCATCTACCAGGTGCGCCCTATCATCCTGCTACTATTGGGACAGCCGAGTGACTTGGCCAAACGTTCAAAAAAGCCATGTGCAAATGTAGTCTTCCACCCAAAAGGCCTACAGGAATTTCTAATGCAATATCGTCGAACTCCTAATCAGAGTGGTTACTCACAGTGTGCACTTCTACATTCACACCAGATACGTACAAAGATCGACATGTTGCTGCCGTCTCCTCCTCGCATCGCTCAAGGTCTGCAGAGCCGATCGGCATCAAGGAGCAGAAACAGCATATTGTTGCAAACGTCTCGAGATTACTGTGTAACGTTGGTGATCTTGTGTACGTTTTGTACGTCTTGCTTTATAGTTCTTTCACTCTCAGTCATATTTTACAATTTAATTCTGATAAGCTTAATCACTTTATTCTCTATTCTGTCATCACTTTCCTTTGTTGATCTTTCTGCGCTCACTCTTTACTCCTACATCTTGCACTTTGCTGTGACCTCCTCTTAATTCTCAGATGAATAAGTTTTGGCAATGTGAAATAACTATGAACGAGCTTTTTAAATGCTCCTGATTGGTATGTTTATTGTCGCGTATATTATTGTAGCTGATTTGCTGAATTCTTTCATCAGAGCAGAAGATTTCTTGCGGAGACGAAACATGTCGTTAAAAAAGGTGCTATTTTTGTTCAGAATTATTTCAGAACTATGATCTGATATAGGGTACCCATGCTATGTACCACACTTCACATTTGGTTGACGATTTTTTATCTACTTTTCTGGCGAATTTCGGACGCTTCTGTATGTTGCATTAAATATCTTTTGAATTCGATTGATGAAGTGAAGATCTTCTCGAATTGTAGATTCGTTCTATGCTCATCGCTTCACTATCGGTACAGACCTGACGCTGGGTGACAGTGAAGCGATAAGCAGAGAACGAATCTACAATTAGATATCTTTCTCATAAAAAAATCTAAGGTATTTTGGCTAGCACGGTTCTATAAAATTCAAACCAGTTTGATTTTAGCTGCAGTATGGTAGTGGAGTTGTAGACTGTCTGTCGCTGCCTGACATCGTCTGAGGGGGGCACGTACAGGAAAGATGGGAAAATGGTGGAAGGTGTTGTAGGAGCTAATTGAAGCAGAATGTTGCCTGAAAGGTAGACGAATTTCGGGTGGAACGGTAGCTATAGCTAACAAGGCACTAGGGACCGTGTGAAACTCAATAATTGCCACTTGAGGAAGATTATGCTTTTAGCTTAAAATACCTGCTACCACATGAATGAAAACCACAATCTCAGAGAAAGTATATTGGTGCTTGGGTCAAAATCAAGAGAAGCCTAAGTATATCCTCCCCTCCGCCGGAAAGAATGATGTAGAGATTTCTTTCTGGCTTGCCGATCTTTGTCCAGAGGGGGAGGAGGAATTATAACGGCAAGGTAGTCAATTCAATGTCAATGCACGTGTATGCTGGTAATGTGGCCAAATATTTTGTCTCCGTGATGGCAGACCCGGTTATTCAAGAACATTATTCATTTTCATGACATAATTGTTTACGCTGAATCTTGACGGATTTTTATTCATATGTCAGTGCCGTCTTGACCTAATCTGCCTTCGTCCACGAGCTTCAATTCAGAGTTGCATTATATCGCCTTTCTTTCCCATTTTTGAAATTGTCAGGAAAATAAACGGATTAGTGCCAAGTGCATATCGATTTAGATAGTGGAAAGCCGAAGGATTTAGAAATATCTTTATGACTGAGTTATATTAATTAAATTATGTTCAGAATCTGTTCCAGCTGGTATGTCCATGACGTATCTGAATACTAGCAAGCTTCTTGGCCTCAGCAGGAATGTAGTATGTGCGAAGGACAGGAACGTTCAAGAACCAGAGGATGCGTGAATTTTGGAGATCAGTGACTTAACTTTTTTATTGTATGTATATGTATGGATTATCTTTACTAACGAATTTTATTGTCGCTTTTTGACATATTAATATATGAACAGTAAGTATTGTCTTTCCAGAACATTTTAGGGCTAGGGCCTGCTCTTGATTTTCTATAACTCAAATTGAGTTTGCTGCATTTCTGTGAAATGTCTTTTTTTATCAGGCACGTGGCTCATAATTTATCAAACCTTGATCGCGCAAAGCTGGCAGAAACCGTGAATATTCCCATTACAAATCTCATTAACTCGATACATGAATTTAGTTTCACATTGTTATTCGAAACCTGCTTCGTCTTTGTTAATATAACCTAATAAAGCAGTTGGGTCTTTAGCTCGTGTTATTTAACGTCAAATCTCCAGGTGCATATATAGAGCACTGATTACATTTTATGCAGGTTATGGATCTACAAGGATCACGTGTAAGAGTGTTTGAATACAGCTCCTTAGGCGAAAAGAATTGCGAGCTATCTAATTTCCCATTCAAAATAGAAACTTTCGTAAAAATCATAGATGCGTTCAACCTAAACCATTGCAATAATTTATCACAGAATGTTTTCAGAGTGCGTTTAGTCAGTTTCTAGGGTCATGTGTGCTCAATCACGTGATATATAACCTTCCCTAAACATTGCTCATTACGATACTTGCTGTAATGGTCAGAGCGTCCAAGGAATTCGAAGCCCTTGGTCATATCAAGCAGGGTGCGTACGTCCATGGTCATAGCAACCTTATCCTCACGGCAAGCATGACTTGTAATAACTGCGTAATTCATGTTCAGTCGATCAGCGTGTCCAAATTCTCTGGAGTAAAAATATCGAAACCTTATCTTATCTTAGTCTTGCTAGGTACTCGAGAGATAATGTGCAAAACACTTTTGTCTGAAAAAAGGAATAACCGAATAATCCTGCAAGGGTGAGGCTTTTTGGAGCTACAACCTTCACATAAATTTTGGGACTTTTTGCATATTTCAGCCTATTTTCAGAGCCATTTATATTAAAAATCTGATCATAACTCTAAAATTTGCGTCTAAGTCGACGTGATCAACCGATTTCAAGGCTAGAACATCTTGCAGAATATCAAACCAGTACGATTTCGTTGCCTAAACACGTCCACACGCCACATCAGCTGTAAAGAGGCATAATTGGCAAAATCTGGAAAAAGTGGGCGTGGTCACAAAAGGGGGCCAGTTCCCCTTTCTCGCCGTCAAAGTCGCTCAAAGGCCTAACTGTCCGATCCGTCGAACCGACTCGTCAACCCGTTTAAGCAAGTAGTAGAGGCTTGATTTTCTCCACGGCTGGATAATATTATTTTTCCTTTGCTCGTCAGGCGTGGGTAACGCTTTATTTTGCAAATGTCTCAGTATATTTTGTGAAGGCTTGCAGCAAAGATGTCAAGGTGAGCCCCCTCTCTAAGATTGTAAATACTCATGGTACGAGAATTTAACTCTCCAGGTACTAAGAAGAATTCTTAAACTTCATGTTGACACAAGAACTATATCAATGAAATGATTAACATGCTGACTTCAGCAGTTTTTGTGAAGATTACGTCATCATTTTTGGTAAATTTTTGTAATCCTGCTACATGTCAATTTTCGTTACTTCGAAGGTTTTTCTCGGCCAGTAGAAGGTTAATCCTGGCAGAAATATCTTGTGGACAGAAACTTGCCGTAGAAAAACGCAAAATTACTTTGCTGATGGCATGATCAATTTTGCAAATTTCACAAGTCTGATTGGTTTTCTAAAATATACCCTCACGTGTTACAGGACCTACAACCGTAGACAAAAATAAGTAGACAGATTATGCTCAACTGCAGCACCATCTGCCAGTTTTCACCGTCTGCTCTGCTACTATGCCCTTGCTATTTACTGGAATCCTTTGTTGCCTTCCACACTCCTCCCTGTATCCCGTGGCTTTTTGATGATGTATTGATACTGTTTTATATAGACCAATAAACTATAAGGCTTTGCCAATAAATTCCTACAGCGGGCCATGTCTCGCACATATTCAACACAATAGCTTGCGTGAAATCCTGCCATATACGGTTTAACATCGAGCTGCTTGGATAAGAGAACAATAGATTGTGCAGTCAAGCGTGACGCTATCTGTGCGAGACATGGAACTATGCCGCACACTGCACGTTTTATGTTATCGGTCTTATCTGTTATTGATAGACATCAATATTGCTTGAGGCGAGAGGGGTTCCAGCGTGCAGAAAAACAAATTTTGAGCTGTGAGGCAGACCAAAATCGAGATGTCAAATTTGTTGAATGAGTAAGGTTTTTATAAAATGACTAAAGATATCCTGCACTCAATATCCATCAGCTGCTTAAATAGCATGTGCCTACTTTTATTTTGATGGAGAGTGTACATCAGAAATATTTTTGGACCAAAACGTTTCTCGATAACTTTTAGAAAACGTCACCAGCAGTTACTTCTATTGGATCCGTCATGTAAACATAACATGAGAAAAACCTGGGTGAGTTGTCAAATCAACCCAAAATAAGGTGAAATAAGGTGTGAGATGCCAAATATGTCTATGAAAAAGAATATTCAGAGGCATATCCATTTGAACAGACCTTAAATGGGATGTGGGATGATTAATAAATTCCATCAATTGATTTCATTTGGAATGTACGATGAACATCTGGTTTGTAAAGCCTATGTAGTTCACTCGAAATGTACGGAATGGCTTTCACACTTTTCTGCATATTCATGATGTAAATTAATAGGGTACTGCCTCTTAATAGTTCTGCTATTGATATCCATTGAGCAGACGATGGAGAGAGATAGCACATCAAGTGACAGTGTGCTCTCTGGTTGGATAACCACGAATTCTTCGTTCACAACCCAGCTCCCAAGGTGGGTTGTCATAACCATCAATTCCTTTGTCACACATCCTGAAAAATATCGTTGACATTGCCAGGAACATGTTCTTGCTACAGACGTTCTTAATATTCTAATTACTATAATTGATTGTTGCAAGAAAACAGCCTCCAATCAGGTGCAAAATTGTTTAGAATTTCATCATTTTTCAGCCTATTTTCAAAGCCATGTATAGCAAATATATGATCATATTTCTCAAAACACCACAAAATCCACGTGACCAGACGATTTCGGGACTATATTAACCTTCAGGGTTGCAAATTGGCACCATTTTATTGCCTGAGCGTGTTCGCACGTCACGTGAGACAGCTGTAAATTGCCGTAATTGGCAAAATCTCGAAATAGTGGGAGTGGTCACAAAACTGGGGCCATCTCCCCCTTCTCGTCTTCGAAGTCGGTCAAAGTCCCCAACGTCCGAGCCGTCTCTAAGGCTGGATGGTATCATTAATCTTTTGCTTGTGGGGAATGGCAAATGCCGTATTTTGCGCTTGTCTAGTGCTTAAGTTACCTGACGATGTGCACCTATAGAACGGTAACAGAATAGTGCGGATACAAAATAGGTATTTAGCGACTAACAAAATCAACAACTAGCCGTCTTCTTTTTCTGTTTGTGAACTGTATAAGAGGTATATTACTGAGAGCAATTTCTGATTATGTTTGAGGAAATAAGGTGTTTTCTCTGTACCATATGGTATCTTTATTCATGAATTACATATATGATTTGTAAATATTGGTGACGTGATACAAGATATTTATCCACGATTTCTAGCAGCTCTTGCCTATGACAATACGTCAATCCTTCGTAAGATCTATAACACCAAAATGATATATCATGGAGCTTTGTTTTTTGTTCCTCTGACTACGAAAATTGATCCTCTTACACACTCAAATTCTTATATTCCAACACTCTTTGCTTCAAATTGAATTAAAAACTGTGACAGTTCTCATGCCTGCGAGTCCTTCCTCATATCAGGAAAGGAACAGTGTCGCTAATATGATATGTATTTATTGTACGTCTCATCAACAGATCATGAAGTACTTGTTGTTTCTTGCAATACTGATTACCGTTTGTTCCCACGGTTTACACGGAAGAAGAATAAAATTACCTTTACTTGCTGAAAGTCAGAATTGGGATGGATTGGCTGATGCAAACAATTTTCAACACGAGGTGCATGAAGGACGCCAGGGAAGCAAGCTTGAAGATTCACAGAAAATCAATCAGAAACGCGGAAACCCAAATAGATCTATACCGAGAGTGCCAGTGCTTGGAGACAGATGTACGTTGCGTCAGGTTTGTGAAAAACAAACTGAGTATTGCATGCGCGGTCAATGCTTCCAGATTTGTGAAAAAATGGTCGCAGTAAACAGTTGTGAATCTGGTGGCAGTGCAAGGTCATGATTGAATGTTGCCATGGAGCATATAGACGAACGCAAGCGGTTGACGATGTATTTGGAATAGTTTCAAAAGACTCACTGGACTAGAAGACATTGGTAAATGGTTATTTTTGTAATAAAAGTGTTTTAAGATCAACATGTATTTGCTTTTGAAGTGAATATCATCCTCTCCAGAGTCAAAGTGTATTTAACAAATGGTGTTCAGAATCAACAAAATAATAACGATACTAATAACACAGCTATGCAAAACCACATTTTTCGAAAAGTATAGATAGGGGAGGAGCACTGATAGCAAGTGCTATGTACGATAGGTGGTCTTCTCTTTATTCAAGGAAGTATATGATTTGGGGTGGATTGGATTGATAAAGTGCACGTTCCAAGTTGCGAATGACTTGATGTGAGTTCCGATTTTAAAGAACTACACAGGTTGTGCAATGGCTGCGTGCTCATACCACCTGCTGCTGATCGCTCAGAGCAATAAACCTCCTCACTCAAAACGCTGAATACTTACTATTCAGCTTAACACTAATTCGAGAAAACCATGCGAATAGCAATAGGCAACGACGGGACAAGGAAACAAAATTGCATCTTCATCATAGTTGGAATCATCAATGGAATTTGCGTTTCCAGCAGAACACCCCAGTACGCAATGATATTCGTTTACTTTAACAGTGAGTGTTAGCTATGACTATCGTAGTAAAAACGAAATGTTAATATACATTGGCTCCCACCTCTGAAGAAACTATGCAGTTTTCAAATTTCATATGGTCAATTAGTTGCCCCTCCGTCAAAGACGTCTTTGGTGTCCATCACTCAGTAAGTGTAACATTGTAACTCCGATCAGATTTGGTCTAAGAGACGTACGGGCAAATAAATGTAAACAAAGTTTGGAAAATACGTGTGGCTTTCTTTTTCTTTTGGCACATGACGGTGTTGAAAAGATACTATACACTTCTTACTCGAATACTGTGCCTTAATCCATCGTAGAGTAAAAATCATTGATACTGTGTCTGCTATCTTAGGAATCGTGCTAAATTTAACTTTATGAATCTACTATCTTAACATCGTACGATGATAGCCTATATTTTCAGCAATCGGTATTGTCTGAATTAAGCTCACATCGTACGCTGAAGAGCTAAAAGTGAAAATACCAAGCTGAAACAGCCTGAAGTCTGTTTTCTCCATTCCTTTGTATCACCTTCACTTTTCTTTTTGCTTATGGTGTTTTTACTTATTGTAATCGTGATGCCGTGTATGCATAATAAAAAGAGCCTAAAACACGTACCTGCAAAATGTTAGAACTAATTCTTGGGTATAGTTGATAGCGGCGACATGTAATGACATTTCATACTTCTGCAGATAGAGCTATTGCTCTTCATTGTCGTGATGGTTCTCTGCCAAATGATTTTTACGAATGGAATTAATGTTATTGGCACTCTCACAAAGTGACTCGCGGCTCGCATCTCGTAACTCCTCCACCTTCTTCACATCAGCGTCTATGTCAAAGTCTCAGTTCTGGGTGCACCCATTGACATTGACAGTTTTTTCATTTTCCACTCGTTCAAAACCTATAAATCAGATTTGCACGTAATAACCCGAGATTGAGCTTTACCGAGGACACAACGTGGCTGTCCCCACTACAACATCATTCCCCCAGTTTTGAACATTTACTGAAAATCTATACAATCTGTGATGCTGATGAGTGTATGTCGAATTGATTGTTTATTCATTCTTCTACTAGATTGATCATTTGATAAGATGTCAGGCCTATGAAAATTAATTTGTCCGTTCATTCATTGCTTGTTCATAGATCGTTCTAATACTAAATAAAGGGAAAAGGTCTATAGTTCATACATTTGCACACGTGGCCAGATATATGCGTATCGACGTGCTACTCAGGCGACTGAAAGTAAGGGAGTAACAATACCAGGTTAGAATAATTGTTGGAGAACCAAAAAGTGAGACACGAATGATATTCAACCATTTTAATAAGCACTTTAGAAATACCGTTGGAGCCATATATCTGGAGATGACAATTATTTGCTAAGGCAAGGCTTGGGAATGGTTTCTATCGCTGCTACCAACATATTGTTAATAAGCGACGTGCCACTTGATGATTGCAGCGTGGAAAGGTGTTAGATGTAAGTGTGGAGCTCGACAGAGACTGCTGAGTAACTCTGCTAGTTTTGCATGGTTCGTACAAGACCTGGCTTTCTCCTGGCTACTCCATTTCAGCTTTCCATTGGTGTAACACTTTGCGTATTAATTATTTTTCTGATTCG
This sequence comes from Scolionema suvaense, assembly GCA_027575255.1. NCBI lineage: Eukaryota > Metazoa > Cnidaria > Hydrozoa > Limnomedusae > Olindiidae > Scolionema > Scolionema suvaense. Next base: position 696 of record JAOBRC010568342.1, on the reverse strand, counting down.
GATTCTACAAGTCGTGTAGTAAACATTTCGTTTAAAGAGGGCGTGGTTTTTTTTTGCATATGTCCTCTGTTCCAGATTGAGTTCTGTAAGTCTTGCAGACCTGTCGTTTGACGGACTGCTTAATAGTTGTAACTTGGTGTACCCATTTAAGTCTACAGATCCATTTAATAGGCATCGACAAGGTAGTAAAACGAAACATGTTTGGATTTCGCTGTTAGTTGCAATCCTTTGTTTTCGAAGAAAGTCAGAGATGTGACAAGAGACGATTAAACACATGCGATCTTGGTTAAAGCAGCTTTTGTAGGTTCAAGCGGGAAAAGTGAATCGATTTTCTAAATTTCAATAAGCGGCTTTTAAAGGGGAACTAAGGTCAAAAATGAAATTTTAGTAGATGATAGAGCTCATTCCAATATGACATACAGTTTTTATTTCATGATGCCAGCTGCTGTAGTTCTGGAGATATCGAGTTCTAAAGTTGAGTAGCTACCATCTTGCCGCTAATTATGCATGATGTCATGTGGGTACAACTCAAATTATCTAAACTTTGTAACCAAAATACTTAAAATTGAATTGCAGAGAAGGAGTCACTCTTCCATTTTTTAAAAAATGGTGATGATACGCAGCAGATCCATTTGAAAAAATAAATTTAGCAATTGGGTAACTAGGGAAATAGGGATGCTTAGCAACGTACCCGTA
>JAOBRC010568231.1:0-11128 GCA_027575255.1 Scolionema suvaense | reverse complement strand
TTTCAAAGTTTCGCAATAAAGTCTTACGAAATTGGACAGATAAAGAAGACCTTGGATTAAGCAACACCTAAGCAACATCTAAGGCTGACACAAGAAAAATGCTAAGCAACACCGAGGTTAAAGTCGTAAAAACCGTTGCTTACACAAAAAAGCGTGTCGATTGCTTATATATGTCAAACATCATGTCATATGAATATTGAGCTGTTAATGTACGCGACTCAAAGAACAGGGGTGTCGAATCTAAGGGGGGGGCCACTTTCTATCAGAATAAAAAAAAGATTCTATTTGCTGCCAAACTTACAAGCTCATTGTTTAAATGTAAGTGAATTTTACATAAAATCCTTACTCTGGAGGGCCGTTTTAGCTAATCTATGCATGCAAAAACCTAAAAATTTCCCTTCGGGCCCAACCATGGTGGGCCCTCAGATAGCTTCTAATTTCAGGCCTCCTCACTTCCAGTATCAATTCGACGCCCCTGAAGAAGAGCTAATCTGGACATGGGAAGCGGTTGATTTGGCACGGCTTCTTCCAGCTAATTTCCTCATGCTCTCTAGCTGTCACCCTTCTACACTCGACGTAGCAAAGAGTGTTGATTTGCTGGTAATTTCGGGTATCAAGCAGTAGTCTAATGCCTTTTCAGCTTTTCTCTTAGTCGTAACTTCCAGACACTTAGAGAAAGTGAGAGACCTCCCTTCCTACCAACTGTTAATCACATCATTAGCAAGGCGAGCTCCCCTACCTCAATGGTAAAAATATGACCTGACTTTTTAGGAAGAAGTTGAAATATATGAGCAGGTGGGGCTCCCTAGATAACACCTTGTGGGTATGTTGCACGAAGTCAGGTTCGCCAAACATGCTGATGGTCAGAAGAGGAAGGAGAACAAGAGCGTTTCTCATACTTTTTCTTATCGTGTTTGGTCTGCGTACCAACTGGGTACCTGAGTGATGGCCATAGGCGTAATGTATGGTTGCCACTATAGCTTCTGCATCTGTGGATCCGTACGCAGCTCGGATCAGTACATATATCCCGCTTGAAAGAGAAGCAGAATTGGCAGCAAGCCGGATGGTCCGTTAGTCTCAGCCTCCAAGATCACCCCTAGGTCTAGATCACTATATAGCTGATCAGGTGAGTATGGGTACTGTTGCCGGACCCTTTGTTCATCCACCCTATAATGATAACCTTCAAATTAGCAGATACAGGGTTATACCCAAATTGAACTCAGATAAATGGCGGCTGATCCTACAACCGTGGACACTAATTATTAGACTTTTTGCATTTTTCAGCCTATTTTCTAAGCCACGGTTACCCAAACCTGGATCATAATTCTGAAATACTGATAAACTCCTAATCAACTGATTTCATGGCTATAACAAGCTAGACAGCATCGAAATAGCACGGATTTGTTGACAAAACATGTTCACAAGTCACGTCAGACGCTGTAAATAGGCATAATTGGCAAAATTGGGAAAAAGTGAGCGTGGTCACGAAAGGGGGGCATTTCCCCCTTCTCGTCTTCAAACTTGCTCAAAGTCCTAAAAGTCCGATCCGAAAAACCGAGTCGTGGAGGCAAGCCGTGGAAGTAAGCCTTGGAGTCTTTTGGTTGTGGAGAGTGGCAAACACCGTTTTTAGCGCTTGTCTACTTACAATATGACCACGATTGTAGATATGTCTTTCCTCAGGCTTCTCTGATGAAACATCTTATGTAAAGTACGAAGACCTATATTTGGCTATGGATACCATTATTAGGCTTGGCCAGGGCAATCTTCTGTCAAAATTCGATATAAAATCCGTGTATCACCTTCTTCCAGTACGAATGGAAGGCAGATCTCTTTTAGGTATGAAGTGGCAGGGAAGTTAATACCTGAACTTATAACTACCATTTAGCTTGCGTTCAGCACCTGCCATATACACTAGTTTTGCAGATGTCCTGCGCAACATAATCACTTCTCACCTCCCACAAAGTAGTGTGCTACAACATTATTTGGACGACTTTCTTACATTAACACCATCTGGTGATCGCAACCATGCCCAGGTCGACCGGTCAGCAGCACTAAAGATAAACAATAGACTTAACGTGCCCATTGCCTACAGCAAGACCGTTGGCACATCAACAGTCATCACATTCCTACGCACCCAATAGGATACAGTCAGTACGGAAGTTCGTCTCCCTCAAGAAAAAATTGCTTCCACATTAGACCACCTTGACACCTGGTACAAGAAATCAGAGAAGAAAAAGAGAGATCTACTTTCTCTAATCGGCATATTACAGTTCTGTTGCCACGTTTTTCGCCCTCGGCGACCATTTTCTTCGTCACTTAATTCACAAGGTATCCCAGGTAAGGTGCTTACGTCACTTTGTTCGCTTGTCTAGGGGTTGGAAAAAGGATCAAGCATGGTGGGACCAACTCCTCGTCTCATGGAATGTGGCCTCCCCTTTCCTTTATGCAGATGTGGAACCCTTACCTGAATTAGCCACTTGCTTGGATGTAAGGGCTTTGGAGTGGTGTTCGGTTACCAGTGTACGTGTGTGGTGTATAGCCTTGTTCGTAGAAATTTAAATATTGCTGTCTTGGAGCTTGTCCCCAGTGGTGGCAGCTACGCGGTGAGGTAGCCAGTAGTCTCCATGCTAGCATATGGATCAGTAATACCACGTTTTGTCAAGGATCCATCTCTGGCACATCTCCTGAAGGAGCTAGGTATACTTCGGCTCTTCGGTACAGCTTCGGTGTTACAGCGGAGCACATTGAAGGCAAGAGGAGTGTAGCATGTGAAGTCCTCTCTCGTTGTTATTTGCAGAAATTACGCCCGTTGATGTCACGTACCAACTCGACACCAGCTCCACTTCCTGTGCCGCCCTAGATGCTACTTGGGGAACACTGATGAGAAACGGTATACCAGCCAGCACTAGAAAATCGTAGTCATGCGGTGCATATAAGTTCCTAACCCTCTGTTCAGCCTGCCACCAGCTGCCTATTTCCTCCACCAAAATTATCTTACTTAGGTTCATTGCACACCTATCCGATGAGTGACATCTGAAGCACTCCATCATCAAGTCCTGATGATTTTTCCAAATTCTTATCAAAATTCCCCTACAATCCATTCAGCTCTTCTTGGATTCAGCTTAAAACAACACCTTTGCCCAAACATTTCCCCCACTGCTTCAGTTCGGTGCAAGATCAAACATCGGTTGGATCTATCTATTATGAACATCATCTCCTATGGGCACAACCACTTTAGCATTCTTTAAATTCCTGAGGGTGGGCGAATTCACATCAGCCAAGGAAACCTTCGGCGCAACATTACACCTAACCCTTCAGGATACTTTTGACTCAGCTGTGAATGCATCCTTACCAGGAGTCAACATAAAATTCTCTAAAACAGATCCATTTCAGCAAGGAATCTCTCTCTGTTTGGGTGCAACACGTAAAGATCTGTGTTCGATTGATGCTTTAGTTAGCTATCTCAGAGTTCGTGGCTGGATGTAAAAAAAGAGGGTGTTCGCTTAACTACTCTGACCGGGCTTCAAATTAATTTCAACACTCACAGTTTCCATATTGGTGTCGCCACAACTGCAGAAGAGTTAGGCATCCCTGATTGCCTCATTCAAATACTGGGAAGATGGTCATCCAACTGCTTCCAAATCTACATCCGGACGAATGGTAGAACTTCGGATGCCAGTGTCTCTGCCCTGGCAAATCTCTAGGAGTCTACTAAAAATCTCCCTCCCTTGTTAAGGGTTTTTGCATGTGTTTGCCATTCTGCTCTTGCGCTTAGAGATGATGTTAGGTTTGTGTCTGATTCTGTGGTATGCAAATGTTTGGTTTGGTTTCCTAAGCTCACATTTTCTACGGGATGTTGGTGCCACATGGCTGGCTTAAAAAATTTTCTCTCACCCTCTATGTTGCCATTGGTATCCGTGATAGGGGTGGGCGAGTGCAGGCTGAGCTTTTGCCTTCTATTGTATCCTTGATAATGCACCAACCTCTGGGCAAAGTCGTGCCCCCACCTAGTCGTGGGTCACCTCAATGTAGCACTCAATGAATCTGGTTGCAATATCCGTGCGATAAGTCTTCCAGTGACCTCATCTTTTCATGAAATATGTGAAAATCGTTGGGTACTGCCCAGGCGCACTAATAGACCTCAGTGACAGCAGAGTTTTTACGAGTCACGTCGTCGGCTTTAATGTTGTTTTCTTTCCGTTTTTTCAGCAATTGCTTGTCTGCTCCAGCCAAAGTATTCATGGCATCAAGACACGACATGTTTCTACATTCATTGTGTCACCTGGCAGGGGGCTCTAGGTTCTTCTACACCCTAAGCGCTGGATGATTAGGTGTCGTTCCGGACACGTCTATCTTGCCCACCCAGATGGAGAGTCTGGCGGTCTACACAGTGACTACCCAGACCAGTATCCTGGGGTAAAAAGCCCAACTCTGATAACTGGGCATTCTTACCACTGGCTAGTCTGATAGTTGAGGCTGTTATTTAGTTACTAAGTGGAGAATCTTGGTGGTCGTACTGCTACACTCTAAGTATTACTGTGTGCATGATATTTACTTCCTACCTGGATTCTACCTGTAATGTAACCAGTACCCTTACTTGTCCCTTTTGTAAGTTGTACAAAGTCATCAGTGCGTTATAACAGCACACTTTAATATCAACTCCTTAGAAGTCCGTCGCCTCACTGTCTTGCGCGGACTGCAGCGTTTTTTCTTCCATTCTCTCATAGAGGTCCTGTCTTGAACAAGTGATCATCTGTTAAGCATCATTTTGAAAGATCTATACACAACGGACTTATAAACTAGTTCTTTCTGAGACAAAAATTGATCCTTCATTTTCTACTGGTCAATTTACGTTACATGGATTCACAGCTCCTCTCTGTGTTGATCAAAACTTAATTGAAGGTAGCCTTAGTTCAGGATCCTTACTTCATGTTAAGTATAGAGTCTTTGTATCAGAGCTCGATTTGTCGTCCAGCTTGTTTTTCACGCTCTATTGTTAAATAATTATACACGTGCTGTGTGAGCAAACGCGAACTGTAAACGGATATGCAAGTAGAATGCGCTGAGTCAGTTCTGGTAATTTGTACGGGTGTATAATTATTTAATATATAATATACGTATATAATTATACGTATAATAAAAAATATCGCTGGACGGCAAATTGTTCGCTGATGCAAACACACTATACGATGCTTAAAATGGTGAGGGTCTTGAACGAAGGCTAAATTGAAGGGGGTATTTTAGTATACGTTCGAGAAGATATTCCTTCCAAAAAACTCGCTTTGTCACAGGATATTGAAGGATGTTCCTTGGAAGTAAATCCACCAAAATCATGGTTCATTTTTGATATATATAGACCTATCATCAATATCAGTCGCGCATTGGACAAATACTCATCTGACTGTGATAATTTTGTACTATTAGGTGATATTAAGGCGAAGGTTATCGAATCTTTACTTGGAGACGATAGTGAAACATATGACCTTTGCAATCTTGTACAGGGGCCCACTTGCTTTTTTAGTCTCTGAATAAAAAATGCATTTTCAAAACACAGAAATGATTTCTACTGGATAGTCAGATTTTCACACCATGGTTGTGAATCCTATAAAAACCAACTTTGACAACCTCTTAGATCTAATTACCACAGATCTTGCATTACGTATAATCAGCAAAGTTTTAAGACTGACTTAAAACTTGCATTAGAATCAATGATATGCAAGGCTTATGGCTCTTTCGAGAAGATAGTACTTGACAGCCTTAAGAAACATGCTCCTTTAACCCTATTTTTTGGGGGTCTATCTCCCGATCAGGAAGCCCAAATAACATGAAATTTTGCATGGGTAATCCTTAGCTAGGCATTCCAATTTCCAGGAAACATCCACTAGGTTCACTCTGTCCAGTTTGCTTCAAATTGACTAGAAAGGAAGCCTACCATCAGTGTGCTGTGCTAGCCTGCTCAAAATGCCGAAATACAATGGAGCAGTGTAAGACTACTCTGAGAAAATTTTCATAACTTTCGAACTACTACTCTAAACAAGCTCAAATCTGGCCACAGTGTCTATGAGGAATAAATGTTAAAAGCTAGCACGAATTAGACATATTTTTTAAGTGGTTCAAAAGTTATCGAAAAATTTTGGAGGGAGAGGTAAATATACCTCCCCCTAAATACGGTTAACCCTTAGACTCCGCAATGTCTGAAAAAATGACCTGGTATTTTTTGTTATTTTTGCGAAGTTTGAAAGGCCATAACTTCTGAACCATAGTATGTAGAGCAGCATACTTGGCGCCAATCGATGCGTAATTGTCTGTTCTTTAAAAAAGCCCTCGATTTCGACCTTTCATTTTCAACAGGTGAGCCTCTATGGCGCGCCAAAGGTGACCCAGTATCCAGAACGCCAAAAGGCGTTGTTCGGGCTCAAAGGGTTAAAGTCAAAAACCGTTCCAGGAAATCATAAGTCATACACGACAAAGACTTTACGCAAAGCTATTATGACGAGATCTAGATTAAAACAGAAGCTTCAACGAAACAGTAACAAAGAAAATGGACGTGTCTTTAACAGACAGCGGCTGTACAAAAGACAGAAAAAAAGGTACTACTCAAGCCTAGATGTTAATGATGTTAAGACCTGCTAACATTTTTGAAAAATGATTAACCAGACTGGAGTTTTTATGAGTTTCTGAGGACGCTGGGGGACCTAGTAGGCCTGCAGCCCGTAAAAACCGCAATTCATATTCGTTTGCTAAAATGCGTAGAAGGAGGATAGCTTGGAGTAAGATCTTTCGATTCGACTACCATAGCACAAAAAATTGTGCTGACGTCATCACTTTTACATAATATGGTCAATGTCGATCAAGATTTGGAAAAGTCGAAATTTTCTCTACAGATTTCCAAAATTTTTCTCTGGAACCAGTTCATACACTTAGGGAGACATCAATTTACCATCTACAACTCAAAAATCACACAACAACGTAAATCTTGAAAATTTCATTGTTTAAATTGGGTCTATTGTCATAACAAAAAATTACGTCACGGCTAAAACAAGCAACATACCAACAATGTTCTTCATTATTCAAAGTAGCACCAAATTATAGGAAAAGTCACCTAGTTCCAAGTTTGTAGCATTAGTTCTTGCAGATATATTAAAAAAAGTTTACTGTGGTGGGCCTACTAGCCCCCACAATCTGGTTAAAGGGGAACTAATGGGTGTGCAAAAATTTTTTTGATATGAAATATAACTGTAAGAAAATGTCGTCCACACTAAGTTTTAAGGTCAACGATGTTTGGTTGATACAATTTTTTGTAAATTAGTATCCCCGCGCTCGTCGCCATCTTGGTTGGTCTTTCTACCCTGAGCAGGAGGAAATCGGCACGGTTTTCCGCAGAGCAGCTGAAGTCGTGACGTAGAACCCGCTTCACACTAAATTTGAAGAATAGGTGTGCTAATTCTACTTGTATTAAGCGTGCAATGTTGTTGACTCATCAGGGAGAAACAAAATTTAAGCGTGAATCACGAGGACTAAGCATAGAAAACTAAAACAGCCTATCCATTTATCCTAGCTTTTAACATTAGTTCCCCTTTAAGGTAAAGCCAGAAATATTCCGGAAATCACAAGATTTCATGGATGGTCAATGATGCTAAATCATTCAATGCATTTTTTTACAGGTATATTTGGAAGGATTGGTATGTACGAAACAGTTGAAAATGCAAAACAGTTGAAAGTGCAAAAAAGAACATTGGAATTCATGAGCAGAAATGAACTGAATAACAAAGAGAAAACAGTGAATTCTAAGGATGAGACTCACACAAAGATGTTCATGCTTTATGGAAGAGGCATATAGGAGAAAATCTAGACTTATATTTACTTTGAAGAATAAGTTGACACTGAAGCAAAATAATAACATGATACAAACTGAAGGGGTTGTGCATGAAGTTGGGTACAGAGGAAGATTTTAATATGAAATACATTGGAAAAACAGGACAAAAGTTATCTACGACGCTTAAAGAACAAGTATCTAATGTTAAGAATTTTAGATCAAGCAAATCAGGGGAAGACAACAATAGGAAATCAGAACAAAACTATCAGGTTTATCAGAACATTTCCACTCCACAAAATACAACTTACCTCGTATTGTATTAAACCTGGTAAAATTTATGTCATATTAAATGATCGCAAAAGTTTATGGCCTTAGATTGGGAAAACATTGGTATGGGCAAAGGATAATCATTTCAGATCATGGACTTAACAGCTAAGGCAGAACTAATGAATGAAAGAGAGGAAAGAAGGAAAGTCTCAAATATCTGGAAAGGAATATTTTGAGTTTCAGCAAGTCCTAAATCCTAATTGGTCGAACACTGCGTTCTGATTGGAGGAAAGAAACTTGACTTAACTCCTATTTCTGAGTGTAAATAGAAGTCAACATCCTGAAACACGCGCCCTGAAGATGCTCACCGAAAGTCAGGAGGGTGAAAATTTGTGCTCTAATTCTTCAACATTCGAAACTGCAGCAAATAGTGATTAATATCGCTTTTGGACAAGAGAGAAGATCGTCGATGTGAGAGAAGATGAAGGACGAGACGAAGACCGACAAAAAGAGAAGGTAGACAGTAAGTATAGGCGTTTTCCACTCTTAAACATACGACCAGTTGTCTGAAATCTCCTAAGTTATCACATTATTAAACTGATGACCAGACAACTCTCATACAAACAATTTTTTCATGAAGCCATGCCCACAGCCCCTTGTAAAACTTGCGCATTCAACCTCCAGGATTTGTACATGGAAGTTCTGGTTCGACCTGCAGACCAGCTATCTCACAAACATGTTGTGCGTGACAGACTCTGATTCTTGTCGTTGCAAATTCTAGCAAAAAATATTCTCCCAGCTGCTAGGGTTTGTTTTGTTTCATTACTCACAAAAGAGTATCTTTAAAAGTTGCTACGCTTGCAATTGCATGACAGACGCACATCTGACTTACGACCATGTGCAGAAATTAGTTTTGAAATGTTCAATGGAGGACAAGTTTACCAAAATCTATTACCTCGCTATTACTCGCAAGCAGAGGTTTTGAAATGGAGCAGACATGAATTCTGTGAATTTACCGAAAATACCGTCGATTGAAGGCAGATATGCTCATGGTGAAAGTGTTGATAATGGAGCTAACAGTCCATTGCTTAGTGGTAAATGTTCACCAATAGGTCTCACATATTTTTTTCGTCAGCTAACACCTCTCGTTCGAGAGAATGCTTTTTCGTAATAAGCACTGTAGCGCAGTGTCAGCAGTATTTTTTTACTCAAACGAGACATCTGACTGCGTCATCTCACTACCATCAATATTGGCGAAAAACGTTCATATATCTGCCTTCTTCATCATAGTGTCATTAAATTCACTGTAAGTGCTCCAAATATTTAGATCTAGACTATATACTACATAATATACATGTGAAGTATATTTATACTAGTTGATGCCTCCAGAACAGTGGACTTGAGAAAAGTAACATCTAGTCCGGTGCTGCCCTCCTCTCCACGCAAAGCTGCTGAGAAGTTACTGAATGAAGGGCGAGGCTCGAACCTGGAACCTATAGGTTACAAGTCGGATACGTAACCCACTGTGCTAAACAGAGCCCTAAGGTTTCAGGTAAATAGTGATTGGCAATTCCTCTGTGAGCTACTTTTAACCCTTGTTGAATGGGGTCCTGGATACTATGTCAAAGCTCTATGTCAATTCTATCGGAGCAGTGCAGCCATCGTCCATGGTGCAGCTGAAAGGTACAGGTGACTTTCCTCTGAAGCTAAAATTTGGCTCTAAAATTATTAACACAACAAGCGCAAACTGAAAACGAATGAATCGAAAGTTTGAAACCAAGAGATACACTGAACGTCAGGCGCTAGGCATCGAAAAGAATAGTATCAAGTGATAACTATGTAGTGAACGTGTTTCTTTATAAGGAACACAGATACCTTCTACAAAAGTTCATATGACATTGTTTGAGTATATATTCTTGATAAAAAAATATTTTTCCTTCATCTGTCGACCATTAACAGTTTCCATATATTATCAGACAGTGAGGTTATGTTTACAATAGTTGCAGTGGAAAAAATGCATTGTATCAGCTTCAATCCCAACTGTTTTTTGAATCGGTACTCTTACAGGATCAGCCTGATGCCAGTATTGAAGTCGCACCTTCAAATAGATCCGTCTAACAGGCTCCATTCCGACCATCCCGATGCTTCGCACTGCAAACTGATCACTTTCTCATTGACCAACCTCATTAACACCGGTAGCTAGTCAACAGAAATACTGCAAACTTCATCATCATCATTCACAAGTAACGTTATGAGAGTTTTGTTTTTCAGTTAACTGCAAGTGACAAATTTCCACAGAAAGACTTGCACCTTCTTGTTGGCATAGATGAAGAGAAACGCGTTTGTAAAGGCATTGCAGTATGAGATGGTAACAGAGAGCATGACAGCAAATTGAAACCATTGCCTTGTAGAGCCACTAAATGATTTACCTGAAGCGAACTCTACGATGGCTAATATTTGATATGGTGCATAATATAGAACAACAGCTAGTAAAATCAAGGATGCGAGCCTGGTAACTGACTTGTTGATCTGTTGCAGCAGTTCTTGATATTGAGCTTCTCTTTTATACTTACGCATCATGAATATAGTCGAAACATACCAAAAGGTACACACAATTATAGCTACGATGTCCAGTATGGTAGTCACAACTTTAAGGTAACTATACATACTATGATGTATAGATCCGACAACGTAACATAAACTCTGAATAAACAATACTAATACCCCAGTTATAACTACTGCATAAAGCCGCTTGGCTGTCACAATATTCGAATAATTAGTTAGGTACCTGATGTGTGCGTACCTATCATAAGCAATCAGTAAAACAATGTAGGCAGATGTGCGAGGGAACAAAGCTTCGAGGAACACTGCCAATCGATGAAAGGAACAATTTTCTTCATGGCCATTTGTAGATAGAAATGCAACTATGATGGGTTGTGTGACCAAGGCTTGCATACAGTCTGATAGACTAAGTACGAATATAAGTCGCAGTGAAATGTTCACAAGCTGCTTTGTCTTGTATATGCTAACAATTACAGCCAAATT
>JAOBRC010567898.1:0-11129 GCA_027575255.1 Scolionema suvaense | reverse complement strand
ATTCACTGGCAAGCAAGCTCAGTTATCTGGGAAGACTGTATGATACCCTGCGCGGTCATAGGCACAAGCAAAAAGCTATAAATCAATAGATATCAACAGCATACAGATGCACGAAATTCAAACAATCACTGCCAAAAATCTTTGCCAAAATGGTTTGGCGAAGATATTTTGGCAATGATTGTAGTCCAGACACCATCGTCTTAAGCAATTTTTTATACTCACTCCCCCATGTGGGATTCGATTAAGATTCTGATACTTGAGGAGCTAAGAAAGAAACAGAGATGTGTTACTATTTTGTGTTATTGTATCATATGTGTCATTGAATAACACATCTCTGACAGAAACTGGGATTCTGGAATAGAACATATGGATTACTAATCATAGTCCACCTCCTAGAAATAGTAGGGTAACTGGAAATTGTAGTATATATAACCTATCCCTCGCTGAGCAACAATGGTCAAACAACTTCCTTTGGCAGTTATCGGACAAGATTGGATCATCAGATCACCGACCAATCCAGTTTCTACGTCTCTTCAGCCAGTACTTCTTTGAACCTGTAAATGGAGGGACTCCGGGACAGATTGGATTTCCTTGCAAAATGAATCCCCAGGTTCAATAACACTCTCGTTCAAGCCGCATCTATTATATGCAAGCCATCCAAAAAAAAAATCCAGTAACTAGATGACCCCGCCAGTGAAAAGTGATAAAATGTAGAAAATGCCCTCCGGAAGACTGTCAATTCCAACTGCACGGAAAGGACCGAAGCGTGAAAAGCTGCTAGTGAAGCTATTTGGACTACTAAACACCCACTAAAAGTGATAGCTGAGGTGGCTTCCTGGATACCGCCACGTGTGACCAAAACGAGACACGGGATTCCGGATATTAACTCCCCTATCGAAGCCACAGTATACAACGGAGCGGTTCCTACTCACCCAAAAGCAAAACACAATGCTTTTACTCAACACTACGCCTCTTCTAGGACACATTCCCTCTCCAAAGACGAATGATTTACATCATCTGTAAGAAACCAAATTGAGTCACATACCGTCGACAGAGTCACCTGAAAAACCTTTTTCGTAATTCGATTAAAAACCGATATAAGGAAAGTGTGCTGCTGTGGCACACCTGGATCCGATGATGTACCACCGTCATTTCTTTCCTCCTATCGACGAATCAGCCGTCATGTGCTAGTCTTCTGCAAAGGGAGGTCCTCTGAAAACCAGCTTAAGCACGTTAAATGATGGGCATTTTTCTGACCGAAAAGAGCCAAAAATCAAGGCAGATGTCTGTCATTTTTCTCAGGTGCTGGGGTACGTCCTGTCGTTGTTCCATGATTTTCTTGTAAAAGTGAACAAAAAACTGAATGATAAAATTATTTACCATTTGTTAAGTTTAGCGTAAAAACCAAGCTAATACGTAAAAAAAAATTCGCTGTGGAAAGTTTGACTTTTAGTTACGCTTAACGTGCTTGCAATGATAGTTAGGTTACAATTACTTAAACTAGGAAGCAAAAAAAATACCTAATTCCAACCTTTGAGGGTATAAAGTGGAATTTTCGAACCTGTGCGTGGATTAATCACAGCTGTTTCTGAAAGCTTGATGTTCGTAGAATGACATTAAAAAAAAGATCTCGCTCAAAACTAATCGATTCCATTGGAAGTTCACCTTTCTGAACTTTATCTTACCGTGCTGTTTAGTGCTTCTTTCTGTCAGCAAAGAACATGAGAAATCAGGGGAAAAAACTTTTTACCAGTTAAAAGCATTCGAGAAGAGCAGATGGTCTTTGATTGAAAGATCAAACAGTTCGGATCATCAAATATTGAATGTTTGAAGTCCTACCTGGAACATGGTAGTCGTCAGAAAAAAGGGAGAGCTATTAATCTACTTGAGGGGTTCTTAATATGATCCTATCCCTAGAAGATGGCTTCCATACACAGCTTCTTCAACGCTCAGTACTGGCTCTACTCGACTCCAGGAAAGCGTACATCAAAATTCATCAAATTACAGAAGTTGAGGCCCCCGTACAGGTTGTACAATGGCTGACAGTATTCTTGAAGCATTGTCAAGCTAGGGTGAGACTTGCTTAAACCTTCAGCCACGTGTCTTAAAAATCACATAGGCCTTTCTTAAGGTTCTGTTGTTTTGTAGCTCCTCTACGTTTTTGACTAGAATAGATTCTGTAACATCTCTTTCGCCTGCTAATCTCACTATCACAATGTTTGTCGGCGACGTAATCTCTGTCAGGAACCTCTTGCGATCAACAAATAGCAACAGACTATGCCCAAGAAGGGATCGAGAGTCGTTGTAAGCTTTCCCTCAACGCGGCAACGAGTCCGTCTTCCACTTTCTCTACGTAGTTGCTTGATGGTAAATGAGTTGCGAACCTTCACGTTGATGACATATCCATTGGTCACACTGCCCATCATCGCCTCCTCCGGGTTATCCTAGATAAGGCCTTGATATTTAACGCTTATGTAGAGCACGTCATTGCCAAGGTCCTCAGATGGACTAACGTCTGTAGAGTAGTATCTTACAGGGAATAGGGATGGCCCAAACGTTACGAGAATTACATTACGTACATTCACTCTGTCTTGGCCTATGCTGGACCTGTTTGACATCCTTTACTATCTGTAACCTCCATTGAGTGAATCAAACAAGACCTCAACAAAGCTCTAGGCTTAGTTGCACAGCAGTTTCAATATACACTAGCGGAGGCCCTGCACCTTGAATCATGATATCCCATCTTTTGCAATCACTCGTCCCCACAAAACACTTCCTTCTCTTGAAAAGGCATTACGTCATGCTCCAAATTAAAGAAAAAAAATCATTGCTAGATCACCCACAACCGATCTCTTTTAGTGCCATATCATCATCAACTCACTCACAACTGATCAAATCTTATGAAAACTGTTTCTTAACTAAAGAAAAATGTTACGCCAACCATGATGATGAGACCACTCTGGCAAGGCTTCGGTCTGGTCACCACCCCTCAATTAAATCTATCTCCAACAGCATGCAAAATGTTCCAGACGAGGACTCGACGTGTTCTGACTGCCTCGAAGGTGAAAATACTCTTGAGCATTTGCTCAGCACATGCCAAAACTTACCATCGTCTTTGGCAATGACCAAGGAAATCTGTCCAGGCTCTCCTTGCAATCAGAGAAGGTCTTAGCGTATGCTAAGAACACTGACTCTTCTTACTCTAGAAGTTGGATAGGGTCCAGTGTGCACCTCCGTGTCTAGGTTTGACTTCAAAATATGATAATATAGCCTAGAGGGATCATAAAAATGTTGGTGGCCCATTCTCGGGCGCGGTAATTTTGCCACCATTTTGAATTGAAGATGATATCATAATGGGCCCTTCACCCCTACAGGCGAAAAAAATTTTACTTAAGGATCAGGGGTAAATTCAACTGATTAGAAAATATGAAGCTACGAATTTCTGTCATGCAGCTTTCTAGTGAGTGTCCATCATATTTTAGGACTTACCACCAGCAGTTACACATTAAGAACCATTGCTAACCTTTCACGAGATTTTTAAGACATTACTGCTATCCTGGTCATAACTTAGAAATACAGGTTTGCTATAAAGTGACACACTCCGAATAAAAGCATCTTGACTGTGCCCAAGAAGGGATAGAAAGTCATTGTAAGCTTTCCCTCAACGCGGCAACGAGTCTGTCTTCCACCTTCTCTACGTATGTGCTTCTTGGGCACAGTCTATTGCTATTTTTTTACAAGTTCACTTGTCCAGGTTGCAGTGCCCAGTATATAGGGAAAACAAATAGATGTTTTGAAACGCGAGTGTCAGAGCATGCAGACAAGAATCGTCAGACAGCAGTTGGACAACACTTGTATTCATGTCCCTTGTCCCAGGAAGCTATTGATCTTTTCCAGTTGATTGATCTGCTGCATGAAAATTCATCTCCACACGATGTTGTTCCTCATCTTCATGTTTTGAATACTGTTTGCAGATACACTGAAATAGTTGTTGTCAATAAAAATCATTGGGCTGAGTTATGCTTTCTTGAAAGCCTTCACATTAAGAAGTGCCATCCAGAACTCAATATAGGTCTGAAAGCAACCAAAGAACTTATTCTTTTCAAATAATTATTGTCCACTTACGATGTCCATTTAGTACCACTTGAGACATAGGCTTACTGTTACTACCTGATTGAATGTAAATTGATTGTTAAGTTATGACCACTTAAACCTTTTGCCTTAAGTATGACTGCTGATTGTAACTGCTATGTTAGACTACTAAGGATGAGCTTGGAATAAGCTTGAAAATTATGGCAAATCTGTAGTTGTTTTTGTTGATCTGGTGTGAATACCATTCTATCAAGATGCTGTTATTTGAAGTGTTTTTCATTTTATATTTAATCAAACTATCAGAAGGTACACGTTTACTATGTCTACGTTTCAATGTTCATATTCTGAATAGCGCATAAGTTCTCAAGTCTATATACATTAAGATCTAGTGGCAAAAAAAACTTGCTTCAAGTTTGATTGGTTGGATTATCGCATTGTTACCATGACTTAAAAGTGCAAAATTTGCAACACAGCTGATTCCTCTTGCTCTACATTAGCAAATCCTACATATAGCACGCTAAATGCAGTACTTCATGAAAGATGTGGAGTTCGCCAGACTTATTCGATATTCAGCTCTGTTGTTTTGAGCAGTGCATCACGCATAGACATTTTGTTTGATTTATATATCTTGTACAGTATAAAGCAAGATGCATGAACCAGACGTGTTAATGCTGGAGAAAAAATCGTCATCCTCAATTTGGGACAGCATCTTCCCATCGACATGGATAGGTTTTGGCATTGAACTTCCTTGGTTTTGGTCATTTAACGAGAACTAAACGCAATTGGAGCATTGATTTATTGAGTGCCTGATTGGACACTATTCTTGCCACGAAGCAGTTCACCTTGATGGTGCTCATCCAGAGGACATCACAAGCTGCATAAAGACTTTAAACAGCTATGCTGAACCAGATCATTTGCTGAAATGTGATCATGAAGCAGCTGATATTAGTATAATGTTCGCCTAAGCAATGTTACCAAAGTTGACAAGCACAAGAAAGCACCTGCGCTCTCCATCACTTTAGTCAATGGGTTTCCTTTGGGTTAGTGAAACTACGGATTGTAAGTAGACAAAGCAATATTAGAATAGCTACATCAATTCGCAGGATATTCGAATTCATGGAGTTGAAGTGATGCCAGCAGTGCATGCCCTTACCAGTTATGACACCACAAGCAAAGTTGGAATAAAATCGTCAGCCCTACAGGTCGCCATCCTGCATCATGATGACTTACTGCTAGAAAATCTGGCTTATGCCATGTGCATGTCTCCATCGTCTGATTTGGACAACTTCGATGAATTTCGTGATGACATAATATCACAAGAAATCGTGTCAGTCAGACCTCGAGAAATTGCCACCAACATCAAGTTCCATTCATCAGCATATCAGACGTGCATATTTGCAAATCTATCTCTGGAATCATGGCTGAGCCAACCAATATCGATCCACGGGAATACAGCTATGAAAGATATGGGAACGACCATCTCTCATCAGTGTTGGTTTGTAGTACAGCTATCGCTGATTACTTTCCGTTTTTATGTAACTGTGTCTAATGTGCTGGATGCACGATTTGCTAATGTAAGAGGAATTTTTGGAATTTCAGGTCTTCACAATAATGCAAGAATACAATTACACCTGAAACATAGTTTTGTGTAGTATAGTTGACTTGTTTTATCCTATTCTGAATATGCAAATTAAAACGTTTCTTCGATATGAGCAGAACATCAGTGATGCCTTAAAAATATTTTGTAAGGTTAGCAATGTTTCTTAACCCTATTTTAACTGGGGTTTATTGCCCTCTCATATAACGTCCTATTAATGTCTAAACGCCAAAAGTAAAGGTACAGGTGAGTTTCGTTATAATTATATAAGAAAGATTCAGTGAAACTTTGAAAATTCTAAACTCTATATTTCCCGAGATATGGTATTTTTATTCAAGCTACCTATATCAAGATTTAGGCCGAAGTAGCTGTTTTTGCTCCAATCTACAATCTTCCACAAAATATTTGAGATAAACCCTCCCCCCAAATATCAGTGTTGCCACAGAATGTTTATTCTCTGCTGGTGCATGTGGAATTGATTTCTTCAGCTCAACTTTGACATTTGGAGAGCAATAGAAGAAAAGTCTCAATATATTTTGTGTAAATGTAGGTATATTTTGTAGGAGATTGCGTTCAAAATGGGCCGTCTTGATCAATTTTGGGCAGGAGATACAGGCACTGTGCACGGCGGTGCTGCTTAAAGAATTTGAATACCATGTCCATATGCATCCTGAACATGATTTAAGTGAAAAGAACATTTGGGGGATAAGGATCAGCAGATAAAGATTCAGAAGCGGAAATGGAGCACCCATCAACGGAACACCCATACTTGTACCTGTACAAACTCAGATTCCCTCGTGAGGCTCCTATTTTCATAGACGTTAAAATAGCTCAACGTTCAGTGTGAATGGAGATTGACACAGGCGCGTCGGCGTCAGTAGTTAATCAAGATGTCTTCCCTGGACCCATGGGAACTGACGATAGCCTACAGCCGATAGACGCAAAGTTAAAAACGTTCTCAGGACAGGTCATCAAACCAAATGGCATTGCATGTGTTCCTGCCAGTTATGGAAGCCAACAAAAAACATTGCCACTAGTTGTAACTCCAGGAGATGGTCCTAGTTTATTTGGTTGAAATTGGTTGCACGAGTTTAACCTGGATTAGAAATCACTTTTTACCAGCCACAGCGTGTACGCTGCTGGGCAAATGGAGAATTTGGAAACACTCCTAGTCGAGTTCAAGGAAGTCTTTGGAGAAGATCTCGGCACCATGAATACCCTGGTGAACATACCAGTGAGACCAAATGCTACATCAAAATTTTTTAAAGCTCGTGCGGTGCTGTATGCGCTGAGGCAAAGGATTAACAAAAGATTGTCACCGATGGAGTTTATAAGCCATTATCGTATTCAACAGGGGAAGCCCTAATTGTGCCGGTGGTGAAAGATGATGGGACAGTTCGGCCATGTGGAGACTATAAGTTAACTGTTAACACGTTGAGTGCGGCAGCATATCGAAAAATCCTGAAATTTCAAGAAAAAAAAATCATGATTTTACGACTTTCGCAGCCACCAATCGACGCAGTCGATTGGTGGCAGGGCAACTCGTTGAGGCGAAATTTGTTCAAAATTTATTGCTCTTTCTGATGGGCATAACGGCGTTGCCTGAAGACCACCAGAACTTCTTGAAATGGGCCTGTCAAGATTGGTGCCAGAAATTGGTCCCAAAAACGAGAATACTCGTTCCCCGCACGCAACGTGTTAACAAGGCAGCAGAACTGGAGAATTATCCAGTTCCCAAAACGGAACATCTTCTAACCACCCTAAATGGCAGTAAATTATTTTGTAAATTGGATCTTCGCCACGCATATCAACAACTCCTCCTTGATGAAGATTCTAGGCAGTACGTAACAGTAAATACACACAAGGGACTCTACCAACCTACGCGACTATAATTTGGAGTACATTCGGCATTGGGCATTTTGCAGCGTGAAATGGAGAAGCGCTTACGCAACATTTAGTCGTACGTGTGGATCATATATTAATTGCTGGTGAGGATCGTACTGAGGTATTAAGAATCTGCGTGCAACTCTTGAAGTAATCAAAGACTGTGGACTGTGTCTCGAGAGGGAGAAATGCTTATTCATGGTTGATCAAGTTGCTTTTCTGGGTTTCTTGATAAGTAGTCGGGGAGTGCCTCCAGTTCAGTCGAAACTGGACCCCATCGTACAAGTGCCAGAACCCATAAAAGTCACGCAGCTACGCTCCTTTCTAGGAATGCTCAACTATAACCACAGACACTTACCCAATATGGCTCATGTTTTGGAACCGCGTCATCAGTTACTACGCAAAAGATCGTCATGGAGGTGGGGGTCAGCCGAGAAGAGTAGCTTCGTGAAAGCCAAGGGGTTGCTGCAGTCCACAACTTTGTTAGTGCACTGTGATCCGGAGAAGCCATTGTTACTGTCTTGCGACGCCTCGCCGTATGGAGTTGGAGCAGTTCTAGCACACGTCCTGCCAGGCAATGGTGAAATGCCGATTGCATGTGTCTCTCGTACAATTTCAGCAGCAGAAAGTAAACATTCTCAGATTGAGCGCGAGGGTTTTGCAATAATCTTGGCTGTCAAAAAGTTCCATCAATACATGTATGGATCCTAAGCCCTTACTAGGTTTGTTTGGAGATGATAAATCTGTTCTGGCGCTTGCAGCAGCTCGTATCCAGAGGTGGACGTTGCTGCTGTCAGCATACAAATTACGAATTGAGGTACAGATCAAGGGAAGCGAATGGTAACGCCGACTGTATAAGCCGCCTTCCTGTACCGTCCTTGGAATCATCCTATGATACTTGCGAGGTTATGCTAGCCAATCTTGACCATTCGCTAGTAACGTCAGATGAGGTTAAATCGCACACAAGAAGAGATGCTATCCTCAGCAGAGTGATGGACTTTGCTCTTCATGGATGAGCTGGAGTGTCCTCCAGTGATACAAAAGAAGTCGACCTGTTATTATTCAAGAGTTGGAGCGCTGAGTTATCTGTTGACAGTGGATGCCTTTTATGGGGCAATCGGGTGATCATACCAGCATCGCTCCGAGCGAACGTGCTGCAAGAACTACACGAGGCTCATCCAGGAATGAGTCGAATGAAGGCGTTGGCACGTAGCTATGTCTTGCGGCCCAAGATAGACGGAGCCATCGAAGAAACCTTTCGCTGTTGCAGGGATTGTCAAGAGTACCCGAATATGCCCGAAAAAAGCTCCCTTGCATCATTGGGAGTGCGCTGGACGTCCCTGGACTAGATAGCATCTCGTTCATTGGCAACATCTTCGTGATCATCGTAGATTCTTTCTCAAGGTGGATGGAGGTTCTTCCTTTGAGGACCAACAATTATGGATCACGGCCAACTATCAAATGCCTTCGCAATGCATTTGCAACGAATCGTCTGCCTCAGATCTGTGTCAGTGATAATGGTCCAAGCTTCTTCAACGCTGAAGATAGAGACTTCATGAACATGAATGGAATACGCCATGTTACCAGTGTACCCTACCGTCCATCAACTAATGGCAGTGCGAAGCGGGCTGTTCAGATGTTTAAAAAAGCCACGAAGAAGATGGAGCGTTTATCATCTGCAGAATCGATTTCTAGCCGTTTGAGTCGTTTTCTGATGGCTTACAGGACAACCCCCAGTCTCTCACAGATGCCTTGCCTGCTGAGATGTTAATGAATCGTAGATTAACCACACGATTGAGTCTGCTGAAACCTAATCTACGCCCAAAGTTACCGAACGCTGCACTCATGGACTGTCCGGGTGTTCGTTCATTTAAATTGGGAGACTCTGTGTGGATCCGAAATTACAGAAGGCATGGCAGTAAATCGATGCCTGGTATCGTTGTTGAAGTGGCTGGCCCACTTTTTTACATATTCCGGTGGGGAAGCGGAAACCACCGCTGACACGTGGACAAAATCCGTCATGATATTGAACCACTCATTGGACATCCGCGGGAAAACGAAAGGGTAGCAGCAGTACTCGATCCCCACGCAGAACATCCTTCTCCAGATGAGCTACATGGACAAGCCTTGGGAGCAACGGGCTCGGATTACAAGTCGTCGGACACAGTGTTGGTGGATAAGGATACAAGCGATGGAGACAATGCAGTTTCAGGGATTACGGTCGTCGACAGTCTTCCTTCCAGAAATCCTGAGCGGGCGACACACGTTTTACCACCACGACAACGGCGTATACTTGCATACTTGGACTACGAGTGCTGAGTTCATGAACTTAGATGGGGAGATGTGTCATATGTTGACTACATATAGTTATAGTTAGGACTTCTATGTGTGGTTGTGTTACGTAAATTCTGAAGCCTAGGCAGCGAAGAAGAAACTTCTCAGGATTAGGACGCTTGCTTCCTGTACCTGCGTTTATCGAGAGAGAGAGAGAGAGAGGGATTGTCAGTAGGATACATTTTAGGTTCAATTCCCATTTTTTCCTGCATGCTATGAATCTTGACTTCACTGATCCACCTCCGAACTAAATCAGATTCTCTAGCTGTTGAATGTGGCTTCTTTACTATCTGCGTTTTGTACTCCTTTGGTCACGTAGGAACGGTACAACACTTTATAGAGACCGCACTTCGGAAATTGCTAAAGAAAGGTCTGCCCTACTGAAAAGTTTCTCAAGCAACCAAAAGGCCCACAACTCGTATACACAGACTAACAAATAAAGTGCAATATTGTACCTGTGAAAGCTACGAACGGGTACATATGTACAAGGCTATCTAACCGAAGAGAGGGTGACTCCTCCAGAGAAATAGAATTTGCAGAAACGTTGAAATTAAACCTCTTTAAATTCCTTCTTTTTGCCTCCATATTACCTAAAAGTTGATCTTACATTTTTGGCTTTTGTTGTCCCGGTCGAGGCACGTTCTATGTGTATAATGTGTAATATCAAGACCGTTCCATGCTAATTTGGACTAGTTGTCTTCAATAGACGGGAGAACATCACAGTGGATGTAACCTTCATAAACAGTCTACGAAGCATTCTTTACTGAAGCCACAAAAATTTCACAAAATGCTGCTTACTTTGAATAATAAGGAATTTGCTTGCTTTCATTCAGAAGAAGAGCTCACTTGTAGCATTGTATCCGTTACAAAAGGACTATAAATTCTACCCTGTGCATTGACCTCCAGTTCTACCAATGCGCGGAGCTGCGGTTGAGTGAGACTTGCAATGTTAACGTTGATTGTGAAGTTCTTTTTAGAGAGAGAATCAAGAGAATCAAGAATCAAGAGAATCAAGAATATATTTTATCACTAGTCACGTCTACAGCAATACATAAATCAGGGGCGGATCTAGAGAATTTTCTGACTAGGACCAAATCTTCCTTGCTATACTCTTTTGATTACATCGCATGCAGGTTCTTTGTTTTTTGCTTCAAGAGCAAATTATTAATCAAATCACCTAGCATGCATCTGTAGATATATCGTCGTACCCAGGGTTTCTAAT
>JAOBRC010567787.1:0-11129 GCA_027575255.1 Scolionema suvaense | reverse complement strand
TTTGATCTAGGCAATTATAGAGAAAACGCCGACACCGTTTTGTAGGCCCTGTTATAAACTTTCGAACCATGTACCATATATCCAGGAAAACGTAACTGGGGGGAACTTAGAGCTCGTAGAAATCAAAATTATCAGTTTTTCCCAGTTTTGTTTACTGCTTCGTAGCAGGTGGTTTGCAGGTTGCATCTCACTTTTGGTTCTTTCAAAAGCTAGCCACCTGGTCTCAGAAAAACATACAAAAGAAACAAATTTTGGATAATTCACTGGTTAGCTGAATGCGCAGTTGAGTTCAAATGGCAAAAATGTTTTCCGAGGGTTAACAGTATCCTAAACCTTCGGTTTTCTTTGTGCCTGTGTTTCAAAGCATGAAAGTTTATTGACGTGCTGGCAATCTCAGCTTGCTGCATGGCTTATTGTCTACTCTGTGGTCTTATTGAAAGCGCCTAATCCAGTTTGTTGTCGCGTGGGGTTGCAAATGTTTGTCATAAACACTGCATGGCTCCAAATAACAAAATAGTATGGATGTGCTCTGAAGTGCTCTCATGTAAATGCACTGTATTGATGCATAGATGTGATCAGAACTTTTGCTTTTTACTTGAATTGCGCAAGTCAGCATGGCATTTGGTGGCGACTATTCCTAGCCAGACTATTCCTCGCCATTGATATAATCTGCCGATAAGTTACTGTAGAAGGAGTCAATGGTTTAATTTTTAATTTAGCAAATGGTGATTTAGGACCGAGTCGATTCGTGTATGTACATATATATTGTAATTTGGGTATTGAGCATCAATCAGGTTGCTCAAATTCAGATCCATCGATGTAGTATACTGTTGAGAAGCAAGCAGTTGGCATGACTGGCAAGTCGAACCGTCAGACAGCCAATTTTCAAATAGAGCATCTTCTACAAGCAACCTGTATAACTCCTCCTGCCATCGTTCATTATCACACTTTCATTCCGTGTTTGCAGTAGGACCATGTGTTAGCTTTAAATGATATGTTTACATGCTTTCTGCGATATGTCCTGATACGAATCTCTCAAGTTTCTATCCTCTGCATCTACCTACTTCTGACCACGTATAAATGGAGTACCGAATATAAAAGCAACTCCTGAAATTTCTGTTTTTGACAACTTGTAGTGTGTATGAAAGACATGATGATGCTGTACTTAACAAAAGAAACTAATACACAGAAATTTCAAACTTCAGCAGAAAAAAGTAAAACCAACAAATCGCCACGGAATATGTCTTTACTGTTCAAATTGCAAAGGGTTCAGTCTGCAACTATACACCCCTCTGAAAACATTCTTTTTCATAGGGTATATGTTATTGTAAATTAAGTCGGTATTGCTAAATTTATGCAGTTTCAATCATGTTTGGCTCCTTTGTGTTTATTAGTGCTTGGATTAGTCTTCTTGATGCAATCAACAGTATATATTTTTTGCTTATTTGTACAGGTCAATATTTGTACATGCATGGAAAAAGCAGGCATTTCATGGTGGACGCGGATGCTTACTCGCCACCACATACGGCCATGTGTCCTAATAGTGAATCGAAGGCAGAATACTGCGTTGAGTTCTTTTATTATAAAAATGGTAGAGCCCACGATATCCTAGGACTGGACGTTTATGTGTATTATGTGGATACGTTTCATTATGACTTCCTGTACGAGGCAGAGGCTGAACCTGGTCCATGCTGGCACAAAGCTGAATTACCTTTGCATCTACCATGTGGTACGGATTTCGAGGTAGGTATTCAGTATTCCGATTATTACAGCCAAGAAACAAGTTTTTATGCGCAAACTAATAAGTGTGAAAATCCCAAATCGCATTAAGAGGATATCAAACTCACTCAACAAATTATTTGGAAACAGAGAACTGAGAAATAGAGAAGTACAGAACAGGCACTTAGCAATTACTCAAAAAAGCATATGTACCTGCTCACGGTACTGCACAACATTTTCCATACTTTTATTCAGAGAAACTTTCATGAGAAGAACTTTCGCGAAGTCAAAAATTCGCGAAATTTTTTGGACAAACTTTCGCAACTCGGTGAATGACAAAAAAATTCGCGAGGCAAACTTTCACAATAAGAACACCTTTTGTGATTTTGCAAGGCCCAAAGCCCCCCTCCCCAAGGAAAATGAACGTTGGACTAACTAAATTGAAACAAAATCGTGTTTTGGAAAACATTTTGCGAGATACAGACGTTTCTAAACATTTTCACGAGATAAACTTTCGCGAATTAGTCCCAACTCGCGAAATTCGCGGAAGTTTTTCCAAATAAGTATTAGGCCAGGGCGATTTGAATCTTCCCTAACCCGGGAGGGATCCTTTACGCCCAACCCCCATAATTTTGTAACTAATGGTTGGAAGACCATAAAACTAGGCATACATATTCTTTATGATGTCACATAGTCCTGGCATGTCGGATTTTCCGTCATTTGAAAGAATGGGTGATGTGGGGCAAAAACGGCGACAGCAGGCTGTTAAAACCTTTGAAATGAGGTTCTGCTGGTAGTATCTTATAAGAAGATGTGGTTTGGAATCAAAAATGCCTTTGCAGCCACAAAAACTGTTTATAATGTCATCAAATTTCACTCCCCCCGCAATTGAAAGCCTGGTCTGAGTAATGTTAAACGATGAAACGCTTTTTGTTTCTACACACCGTGATGTAAGGAGGTGAACCAACTGCCTCCGTCTTAGCCCTTTGAGCCCCAAAGCTGCACATGTGTGTTCTGGAGATAGGGTCGCCTTTTTGTATTTCACAGGTCCTAGATGGTACACCTTATCACAGTTTCAGTCGTACTCCTAACTTTTGCCATTTTTTGAGATAAAAAAAAAACATTTTTCGATGCAAGATATCTCTAGTGCACTGTATTGAACCGTTAGCAGTCTCATTATTAGGCAAAATGGTAGTTTTTAAGAAGCACAACTAGTGTGAATTATCATGAAAATTAGACTTTGCTATAGTGCTTGCCTGTGTGTGTTTCTATTTCTTGATACTTACTTGCAATCTGTTTCACCTTGATTCAGGTGGATTGGCATGGCTATAAATCTGGCAAAAGGTCCAATATTGCTATCGATGGTGTTAAAATTATTGCTGGTGCGTGCACTGGCGAGCGAGATCCCGTTTTCCCTTGTGATACTGGTTCTGATTTTCGAGGTGATGAGCCAAAAGACAAGCTGATGGACGAGTTAGGTGTGTATGATCGGATGACAATCACAGGGTTCAAAATGATATTGTGCAAGGCAGTACTGCTCAAGCATGTTTTGACCGAATCAGTGCTCTGCCATTCTGTTTCAGTTTGGTGGTAGATTTTAGTACTGAAGAAATGTTTGTATGGATTGACAGCACAATTTATTTTTTTTTTTTTTGGTTTCTTCACAAGCATCTATGAAAGATTTCAAATTAGTTTTCTCTGGTTATCAGGAGTTTTGATGAGCATGGCTGCTCCTTCGTGTCCCTTTATGATCTCCAAATGCACAAAATTTGACAAACATGGTCTGATATTTTAACTATAACTATAACTACTATTTCAGCATGGATTGCCCGAAGGTTGTTACTTTTTGAGGAATTAATTTTTTGCGAATTTGGGTACCTGTGTCAAAAATTAATTCCACAAAACGTATCAGATCTGCCATTCGCAAAAAATAGTTCCGTAAAAGTAATCAAAATTCAGCAAAAATAAAAAAGGGGATTAGAGGAACTAACGACAAGCATATTTTGGTCACTGTATCAGACACTTATCATAACTACCACATTTGCAAAAATTAATGTGATATGCAAAATTTAGCTCTGCAGTAATTAATTCCTAAAATTCCGTAAAAATCTGTAGAATACTTATAGCGCCGTATGAATTTATTGGCGCTGGTTGTGCAATCTGCAAGAGTCAGAAATCGCAAACATTTTTTCCTTAAACTAAGAGTTTTGCATATCTGTGTACTCTATTACCCCACATATGGATGCACCCGTGTTAAGTCTTCAGCTTGGTTTGCTGATACCAATAATTTGTTGTGCAACATACTCACAACAGTTGCACAACAGATTTCTTGATATAGAAATGAAGCTGTCATAACAAAAGAAAAAAGTACATAAAAGTATGCAGGAAGTCTTTAGGGAGAAGTTTACTGTTGACTGACAAGACACAAAGCGATTTGCCTTTTAGTATTGCTATGTTGACTTTCCAGGAGAAGATAAATAGTCAGGAAGAGGCTCTTTAGAAGTACAGAAGTGTAGTGTCATTGAAGAATCAATGGGGGAAATTCTGATCTGTGGAAAAAAGGATATCTGATTTTTTTATAGATATTGTTTGAATGATTTCCATGTTATGGAAGACATGTTATAGAATTGTTGACATTTATGCATCTTTTTTTCTTGGACTCCTGCTTTAGCATAAGAGTCCTATAAAATGAGGTCTGTCCTTCCATCCATCCGTCCATCCTTTCGTCGTTCTGTCCGTCCGTCGCCAGTGCATTGTCCTGGGTAACCGCTCAATTAATTTTTTGTGAAATTTAGTGTGAAGGTGACGGCAGTGATGGGGCAGGAATTTTGAAAAAAAAATTTGTTCAGTTTGAAGATGGTAATTCATGCCCAAAAATGGCCATTTTTAGGTTTTTTACGAATATTTCAAAATCTATATTCATTACTTTTTTATCTTTTTCGTGTGAAACTACAAGGCAATGGTAGTTATGCTGTGGGTCGCGTGTCGTATCTGGGAAAACTAGTGTTCGGCTTGCAATTGATACACGTCCAAACAAGGCGTTTTTCATTTTTTTGCGAATAAGTCAAGAACGGGTCGTCCGATGCTTGTCATTTTTGGTGCGAATACTAGGGGTATCTCTACGCATGTTTTGAACCATATGCCATGTCTCTTGAAAATCTTGTTTGGCTTGCGAATGGCAATTTAGGTCCAAAAGTGGTGATATTCATGTATTTTTTCCACATATGTCATGAACAGTTAATCTGTTTATTGTTATTTTTCTTGTGAATATTTGAGGCAACTGTACACATGATATGGATTATTTGCCATGTCTCTGGACAATCTCGTTTGGCTTGCATGTGGCAATTTATACCAAAAAATGGTGTCTTTCATGTTTTTTCCAAATAAGGCAAAAACTGTTCATCGATTCTTGTCATTTTTGGTTGGAAGATAAGGGGCAACTCTAAACATGTTTTGAACCATATGCCATGTCTCCTGGAAAATCTCGTCTGGCTTGCGGGTGGCAATTTAGGTCAGTAAATGGCGATTTTCAGGGTTTTTCCACGTATGTCATGAACGGTTAGTCTGTTTATTTTCATTTTTGGTTTGAATATTTGAGGCAACTGTGCACATATTATGAACCATTTGCCATGTCTCCTGACAATGTCGTTTGCCTTGCAGGTGGCAATTTATGTCCAAAACTGGCGTTTTTCATGGTTTTTGATCCAAGGATGTCAAAAACTGACCGTCCGATTCTTGTCATTTTGGGTTTGAATATTCGGGGCAACTTTATGCATGTTTTGAACTATATGCCATGTCTCCTGGAAAATCTCGTTTGGCTTGCAGGTGGCAATTTACACCCAGAAATGGTTGTTTTCAGGGTTTTTTCCAAATTTGTCATGAACGATTCATCCTTTTTTTAATTTATAATGCAAATTATGTGAATTTTTGTCAGAAAATGGCTATTTTAAGGGTTTTTTCCAAATGCGTCAACAATGTTTTGTTTTTTTTCATTTTTGGCGTGGATCTTAGAGGCAGCAAAGAATATGTTATGATCCATGCTTTATGTCTTGGGAACATGTTGTTCTTCAGCATGCGGGTGGCAATTTATGTCTGTAATGGCTGTTTTACGGTTTTTTCATAATGTTTCAAGAACACTACATGACGTTTTTGTAATTTGTGGTGCAAATCCTATGACTTACATGTTATTGTCTTCTTTGATCTGATGATCTGTTATTGTCTTCTTTGATCTGATGCGGAGAATCTCAATTAAGCTTGCAGGAGTCTACTAATGATGTGACTTGTTTTTGTTTTGCATAAATGTATAAATATGCTAATATTTCCTTTCTAATGCATTGTTCAGAAGACGCTAAGAAGAAACAAGAAATGAACTCAGAGTCAGACTCCACATCAATTGAACGTCGATTCGGTCCTGTAAAGGTTGATAATTCGTGGAGACGAGCTGGTAAAGAACATGAAGATGTTGTTTCTGAAAGTAGCAGCAAAGATGTTGACAGCAAAACCATTGGACACGTAGACAGAGGTAGAAAGATTTTTACTACTGTTGTGGCAATTTTCATTGCCTTGTGAAAGTTCAAGTTACCATCTCTAGTTCGAACTGATTACCCATGATAACAGTAGCGCTCAGGTTTTTGTAGAAGCAAAAGTTAACTAATTTTGTGGCTTTAGTTATAATTAGAAGTAATACCAACAAATTTTAAAATGATATGAACCGATTTTAGCAAGTTCGAATTCCTCTAAATTAACAGGTCAAACGATTGACTTATTTACTTCACCATCTTATTAAGAGAAAATGCAGAAAAGAAGGGGTTTCTGTCAGTCCCTGAGCTACTTCACTTATTGGCAAGGATTCTTGTGTCATGGTATGCTAAATCAACCGTTGTGTTTTATTCAGAGGATGCTAAGAAGAAACGAAAAATGAAGCCAAAGCCTGAATCAACATCTATTGAACGTCGATTTGGTCCTGTCAAGGTTGATAATTCGTGGCGACGAGCTGGTAAAGAACGTGAAGATGTTGTTTCTGGAAGTAGCAGCGAAGACGTTGACAGCAAAACCACAGGACACGTAGACAGAGGTAGAAAGATTTTTACTACTGTTGTGGCAATTTTCATTGCCTTGTGAAAGTTCAAGTTACCATCTCTAGTTCGAACTGATTACCCATGATAACAGTAGCGCTCAGGTTTTTGTAGAAGCAAAAGTTAACTAATTTTGTGGCTTTAGTTATAATTAGAAGTAATACCAACAAATTTTAAAATGATATGAACCGATTTTAGCAAGTTCGAATTCCTCTAAATTAACAGGTCAAACGATTGACTTATTTACTTCACCATCTTATTAAGAGAAAATGCAGAAAAGAAGGGGTTTCTGTCAGTCCCTGAGCTACTTCAATTATTGGCAAAGATTCTTGTGTCATGGTATGCTAAATCAAACGTTATGTTTAATTCAGAGGACGCTAAGAAGAAACGAAAAAGGAAGCCAAAGCCTGAATCAACATCTATTGAACGTCGATTTGGTCCTGTCAAGGTTGATAATTCGTGGAGACGAGCTGGTAAAGAACGAGCTGGTACAGCTGGTGATGTGAAACAAGACAAGAGAGAGACCTCTGTCATTGAAAGCGAACGTACGTTTATATGAAGAATCTTTTGTTTGATATTGAACAACGCTCATCGGAATAAATGCTTCAAGACGATCTAATATTAAAAGCTGCTTAATGGGGCTCCTATATCTTAAATTAACAGAAGTTTCTTAATTTCTTAATATCTGAATTTGACAAATATGGGATGAAACAAAGGCTTTACTAAATTCTGTAAATGTCTTCGTGCAGGTGTAGAATTTTTGTTACTGACGATAGTCGTTCGTTGCCTTTTTTTTTTTTACTTGGCTCGCACTTTATGTTGTACAGAATGGTGATGCTGCAGTAGTATTTTTCATCGTAGGTAATATGTTGAAACACCATATCGGGGAAAATCAAGCCTGACATTTTTTAATCCAGCCTCTTTTCAAAGTTACTGTAGTCATTGCTATGAAAGCTACTAGGTAAATTTTGCACTCTCAGTCCTTTTTTATGGTACAAGCGAAATGTTATCGGTTTGACTAGAATCGAAATTTATGTATCAATGGGGAGCTATCAAGTGTTTTTTCGGGGGATACGCACTTGATGTAGTATTGGTGTTGACAACATTGCATTTAATCCTTCTCTGTTTTGTTTTTTATGTACGTTGGAAGGTTCGACCAACCCCTGCGTAGGTAGTGACTGTTTGCTATCTCTGCAAGAATTTGCATGAACAGCCATTTTATTAGCAATTTCCATAAGCAGCTGGTGTGATTAGCAAAATATTTGCTGACGTCAGCTATTTTGCGGAAAACATGGACAAGCGAAAAAACAAAAACAACCATTCCTTGAAAGCTTATAATTATCTAAAACCTTCTCTGTACCTTTTCCCGTTATTGTTCATGGTGGGGAGATTGTTTTGTTGCTTCAAAATCTTTGATGATTTTTATTTTTGCCTTGATGATCTTGATGTCGGATTTATTTAGTATCACAATGTTTTATTCCGTGTTGATGGAATTCATTTTTAATGTTGTTTTTTGTGTAGATTGGATAGATGATCTTGTCAGTTCTCTGTAATCTCAGCGATATGTACAACAGATACAGGTAAGTCAGCGAGTTAGTTGATAGACCTTTTGACAAGACAGTGAAAGGGGCAAGATCCGATAGATTGGGTGAAATTAAAAATTTTGAAATTATTTATGCAAAGCAACAACATCACCACTGCGACTCTAAATCTAATGTACTTCGACCATAGGAATTACCAAACGAAAGATATCTTCATCTTTATGCTCAATTCTTGAATTTCCTTATCCACCCCTAAATTCAGATCCTGGTCAAACCCTTATAATTTTGATTTGCCAAAAAGCATAATATCCGACCTATGTCGTGATTGATTTTACGTTGAAGAGAACTAATTCTGCTCCAAATATAAGCATTTGTTTTCAGGCGCCTATTGGATACTGTCCCTTTTTTAAGCTTTGCTTGCCCTTTATGTTATGCTCGTGGGTGACACCTCTAGAGTCATCACAAATCTGAACTTTCAGTAAATGTACGTGTGATTTAGGGTCAAAATCTTATGCGTCTTCAATCCAAGAGGTTCATTTCACATGCTGTTGAATCTTGGAAATAAATGAATCTGAGTGACCGTAATCACACTGGCTAGTGTGGAGAGTAACCGGATACGTACAGTTCAATCAGTGAATCTATTGTGATCCACACAGATACGTCATTTTCACTCATTCCTCTCTGAGAGTTTTTGCAGCTATTGTGTGACGGTCTTTATTGTTTCTTCCTGTTTGAATGTAAGACGATAGTTGTCAATTCAATCCAAGGTAAGCACATCAGATTTAAGTACGTATCGTTTTGTCGCCATGGTGTTAGGCATTACATGAAATGTTTGAAGATAGGTCTTTCTTTGGCGTAAAGGTCGCTAAAGGTGGGGAAATAGTTGAGTTAGGTGGCACTTTTTGTCATTTCTTGTTGTACTTCCAAATTAAACTTCTAGGTTTCGCTAATTTGCGGGGATTACCTATCTGTACTAAAATTTCCGAAAAACAGATCTGCAAAAACTGCAATTTGACTTCTTTTTTGGTTTTATGTTTGTTGTCAAAAGTATTTGTTGGTCACAATTATTTGTAGGAACTAGCTTTATCAACTATGGAAGATATACCGTAAATCCTTTAATAAACGTCCCTTCTTTTAAACGCCCCTCACCAGAAGCGAGAATTATTTAATGAACTCACTCTCTGTTAAGCGCCGTTCTCTGTTAAACGCCCCTCTCCAGTAGGGATCGTCTATTAGAATCCGTCTCTGTTGAAGTGACATAGAAGGAACAAACATGGACTTTAAAGCCTGAGGAACCTCTGAAAACTGTGTTCACATGTTATTCAGGCGTTAGCTAGCATAAAACAGTTCATTCATTTATATAGTGGACTCTCGAATAATCAAGCATTGTTTAAAAAGCATCCCAGGAGATCGTTATAAAATTTTTTTCGAATTGTCGCCCCCCCTCTATTAAAGGGGAACTGAGGTTAAAGAATTATTTTATTGCAGTTATTACAATGATCACAGTAGTGGCTAATACAGAAACGTACCAAAATCTATTACTGAGTCAATTCCTTGAAAAATTAATGGACTTTGCGACTAATTTACGTCACAAGTTTCGACGATTATAAAATGTCCCTGAAATTTGCAGGAATTGAGAAATGAGGTAATCTTTAGTTTCTTTATCACTTGCATGCCGATATCATTTTGTTGAGAAACACTTGCAAAAATTTCTTCGGGTTTCCTTTAAACGCTCTCTCTAGTAAACGCCCCTCTCAAAACTTGGAAATTCAACGTCCCTCCCAAAACTTGAAAATTAAACAAACTCCCAGGACGTTCATTGGGGGATGTATGGTAACCTTGCTTTAAAGCAGCTCTGCTTTGAGCTTGGAAGTGTTTCCCCAGTTTCATAGAGTTTACGCTGGGTAGTTTGTTGCTTTATATTTCAGAATATTTTGTCAAAGTTGCCACTATGTGTTCATCATAGCAACAAAATTAATGTTTTTGTATTTGAACCTCTCTCCCCTTCCAGATAAGCGTTAATGTGGGAGGAATTTACTCTGTTTCTCTTGATTTGCAGAGGGCTGTAGATGAGACTCGCTACGGATATGAAAATCGTCGGTCGAAGTAGTATATGTCTGACTGAGCACAAATTCTTCGTTCTGCAAGGCGCCTGGGATGGACATTTCTATTTTCACTTCACTTCATACGCTGCTTATGTTCCTGTGAACGATAAGATATTCGAGGCTGTAGAAGACGTCTATATGTTTGAAGAACAATATTCCTTGGGCATCGGATGATCGATGATTAATTTGAATGTCATGTGACTTTCTTTCGTTTTAACCCAGCGAAGGTGATGCATGAAGGACATATGGAACTTGCTAGGGAATAGATTGCAAACAGCTTGGAGGGCGTTTATACATTGTTGTGAAGGGTTATTATACTGATCACGG
The DNA here is from genome assembly GCA_027575255.1 of Scolionema suvaense. Classification (NCBI taxonomy): domain Eukaryota; kingdom Metazoa; phylum Cnidaria; class Hydrozoa; order Limnomedusae; family Olindiidae; genus Scolionema; species Scolionema suvaense. Next base: position 362 of record JAOBRC010567787.1, on the reverse strand, counting down.
GGTGGATGGTTTTCATGCATAACTCATATCTTACGATGTTAGTATTGTCATGGTCTAAGTTTTCATACTTGCGAAAAATTTTTAAAGCCCACCGAAAGGTGCTCCTAACAAATTTTGTTTAAAAAAAATCTCTATCACTTTCCCACGATTGCAAATTTTCTAGTACCGTAATGCTTCGATTAAACGCCCAAGGCGTTTATTAACGGGGCGTTTATTAAATTTTTGGACTTTTTAGGGGGGCTTCTATTCGATGGGGGCGTTTAAAAGAGGGAGGCGTCTATTACGTTTATATGAAATTCTCCTTTTTTTTCTTACGCATAAACGTTACATATCAATGAAATATACATTAGATTACATGTCAA
>JAOBRC010567676.1:0-11129 GCA_027575255.1 Scolionema suvaense | reverse complement strand
CCCACAGCCCTCCTAAAATCCCCTCGCTGTGCGAAATCGACTCACCAGCGGGATATGAAACTTATGCTATCGTATTCGGTATGAAAAATTATGAAAAGCCACCAAAAACGGGCTTTAAGGGTGTAGCCAAAAAATTTCTACGTCGATCAATATGCGAAAGTGGTGGAATCTGTTCCCCCCCCTCGGTATGAATAGGGTTAAAACAGGGTGGTGGATAGGCTAGCTGGCAAGCTTCTACGGCTAAAGTTGAACCAGAACAAACCAGCAATTTTAATTCGAGAGTGTGCTAGAGTCATGCTTTGTGTTTGAAAGTCAAGTGACCAACATACCAAAGGGTAAAATTTTCTTCTTCGGGTTGGAAACTACCTTATTACGTCAAATTAAGCCGCGTATCTAATTCTGCCGCATTAAATTAAGCCGCACAATGACAAAATTAGGACTTTATGAGGTTTTGATTAAGCCGCAGGAGTCACTCAATACTGAAGAAAAAGTTAGAACAGACTGACTTTTACAACTATCATGATGAATGCAAGGACATTTTAGATGAACTTAATGCTAAGGCAGAAATTAGTGATGATGTTGAATGAAGTCGCCCAGCAGTGATTGAGTTTTTTTTATTTAACTTGCCCGATCTTTAAATAAGCCGCGTTCTATTAAGCCGCATCATTAATTAAGCCGCGCTTTTATTAAGCCGCATCTTTGAAGGTGTGGCATAATTGAGTACGCGGCTTAATTTGACGTAGTAAGGTACGTCATAACCTATCAACCCATAGCTATGCTGCTGACCGGTTGGGGGATAACATACAGTAAATTTATAAGGGTTTGCTTGGTGCGGTAAGTAACTCAGAGATATTTTCCATAGTTACGCTCATCTAAATTCTGTGAAATTTTCAGTGTTATTGCAGAGCATGAGAGAGATCAAATTTTAGCTTGAATGGTATTTTGATGTGTTGCAGAAGCGGAGAAATTTGCGAAGTTTTGCCACGCTCATAGGCAGTAGAGAAAATCTCTCCCCCATCCATAATGGCCCCCACGCATGGGCAGCGGACTTTCCGACCCAAAGAATGGCCGCCCTGTGAAAAACCGCGTGTACAGGTAGCTCAGCAAACAGCAAATAGCTTTGTTTGTTCCAGAATGCAGAAAGTGCTGACTCTCATGTTTTGCATGCATACAAGAAGTTTTGATACATTAAACTTACCGATACAGTTTTCAGAGAACCAAAATGCTGGTCAGAGCCTTACAAAGATCGGGCACTTAGTGTTGGTTACCCTTGCCATGATTCTGCTCCACACCAACGGACAGAAGAAAGAGTTCCGTCAGCTGAACTTGAAAAATTCTTTCTCCCCTCAAGAGCTCCAGGAAAGTGGTGGGGGTTATTACAGCACTTCATAGACAAGTTCTTTTTCACGTTGTAATTTTTTAGCCGGGGATCCATGGGTAAGCTTCTTGACATATAATGGATCTAAATTGACAGGTCGCAGGTACTATTGTAAATTTCCTTTCACTCTCAAAATATTGGGGGATGAATTGGGACATTGACTATTCCCAGCTGTTGCAGGGACCACAAACCTTAAATGACTGATGCATCGTTCTCCTAGAACAAGACAGGCTGCAACCAAGTCAAATATCGTTTTATTAACTTGAGTCCGCAAAGTCGTACTTAATTCTATAAAAAAGATTGATGATGTGATAGCAGTGTTCCTAGTGCCATAAAAAATAAAAAAAGTTCAATGAATTGAAAGCTCGCTCACTCGCAGTAATACGGTGTCCTAAAAATTTTGGGGAAGATCGAAGATGCTTGAATTTGTATTTGAATGGAAACAAAATAACCAATTTTCACGTAAGACTGACAATTGGAATTTTCCTACAAACTGCAAATTGTTGATGAAGCGCGCCACCCTCAATTAAGCACTGCTCTGTTGTGAACTGCAACTTCCCTTTTTGCTTTTTCACTTCTGATGAGCCAATATATGGGAATCAACATAAAATGCTTTCTTATCGCTATTCTTGTCATACTTCAGCCTTAAGTGGTTCTCCAAACATAGGCAAACTCATGAACAGTCGTTTTATGCTATATATTTTATTTGGAGAAACTCAGCAAAAGAACTTTTAGTGTGGTCGAAACTCAAGGAACTTTTTAGGTAAAAATGGCGAATTAGTTAATCTAAAAACAACGTGAGATAAACTTTTGTGAAAAGGAAGCATTTTGCAAGTTCGCAAGGTCCTAAACCTCCCTTATGAGCCCAAATCCGTAAAGATTTTATGAGTTAAGTATAACACAGAAACAAGAGATGCCTGGCGGTCCATGCTTCTGTACAGTAAGAAAACATTTCTGGTTGTGCTTGCTTTCACTGATGGATCAAACATTGTGCGGTGACAATGTGATGATTTTTCATTGAGTTTCTGGTGAGTTCCTGTTTCAATTAGGATTGTACCACAGTATACTATTGTTTAATGCCCAACAAGGGCAATGCAGTGCATGTCACGTTTCATAAGCACTGACTTGATGGGCCCCACTGGTACACAGTTGCATGCATCGTCTGTGTTGTTGTGTCAAAACATAATTTGTGCTGTGACAGCCGTGCTGCATGGCTAATTGTCTGTCCTGTGTGAAAGACGTCTTTTGTTTTTGGTATGGATGAGTTGCAGAAATAGTTTGTTTGTATTAAACCAACAATGTTTGGCAGAATTCAAGTGTTTTTAGTGAAAGCAGCCAATCAGAATTATTGCCTCTTGGATGCAGTGCTGTCATAAATATGCACTGTTTTATAGCATAGACGTGATCAGTGTGTTTTTTTTTGCTTCAAATACAAAGCTGGCATAGTATTGCTAGTAGAGAGCTTTGAGTTTTATTATGGTCTCGACTCCAACCCGACACCCAACAAAGGTCCGGTGGTTCCATCCAAATATCAGGCTACTTTCAAACATCCATGACAACATGACGGGCAAATTAAAACTTTGATTTTGTGCTCAGAAGTACGTAGAAATATAGCAAGAGTGTGACCCATGAGCTAAGATCTCACTATTTAAATTTAACAGACACAATTCCTGTGCTTTTGACAACATTTTGTTGTTCGTAGATAGTAGGCATGACCGTCAAACTGCCTAATGTGCAACGAGGAAATGTTTAGATTGTTCGGTTATTGATGTCCGATACGACCTAAAGATTGGGATAATATGAAAAGCTTTCTGTGAAAGCCTAGTGGACCTTTGTGAATGAGGGATTGCACGGAAGTTTGATGACTGCATAAGTATAAGTCGAATGAATTCATGGATGATTCAGTGCTGCAGTTTGCGAGAAAGCGTAGAAGAGAGAACATTTGTGTTGAGAGATGTTGTTGGATCATACTTCAGTTAAACCTTTGGCTGCAAACTGTCTTCATACATTCTTTTGATAAGCTATATGCGTGATTGAAAAGTTAGTCATGGTACATAAAAATATTTTCATAATGGGAAACATTTACTTGCTTCAATAACTTAGCTCGCCAGTGGTAGCCTCCTTCACCATACAGGCGGTTTCTATTTGTCATTATTGTGTGATGATACATAGCTGCCTGACTTATCAAGGCAACATAGATTTCATGGTCTCTAGCAGCTCAGGTCGTACACGACTTCTCATGTTGTTGTGGTAAACAGCACCGAAGTAATGCGGTACTACAAAGCCATAAGGTTTAACCAGCGTGCATTTGTTTGGTATTAAATAAAAATGCACCATCAGTGCTCGGGATTGTTTTTAAGGAGACCAAAGTGTAGTTTATTATGCAGATAGCAGCAAGCCTCAGCCTTCTGTAGCAAATACAAATGGATAGAAAACTAAGTCATTAGGCTTCTCTGTCCTGTCGGGTAGTCCACTGTGAATGCTTTCTCTCTTGAACCTTAGGATCAATTTTGTCGGGTACTCAGGAAAAGTTACATCGAGGCCTGCACTGTATGATCGAAGGTCAACATTTCATTTTGCTATTCTTAGATGGCATTATAGGTAGAGAGATAATAAAACTGCACTCTTTAATTGAAACAAAACTTGGTATGTTACAGGCTTCTCATTCTAGAAATATGTGCCCGCGCGGCTGATCGCGCTGGTCACGAAGAACGCCCGCGCGAGTACAGGTACACAATTTTCTTTCAGGAACGGGGGACGCGTTATGTCCTGGAACCCCAAACCAGGCTTCCAGAAGGTCTTTGCCACCTCGCCGAAACGTGCTATGACGATAGTCAAGGTAACTACTCCGGATTAACTTCAACCACATCCGTGAGCCCCAGGTGGTGGCCCTTACCTAAGTTGTTCTTTACTTGTGGGACACAACATAATTTTTAAACTAACTGCGCATGCTCTAAGAATTGTACATAAAAACTTTGCTCGTTCCGCAAAACGTCAGGTTTTATCTTATCATTGCCTGCTTGGCTCATGCAAGGAAGCTCATGCTCACGCTTGCAGATATTGGCCGATAAGGTTCAGAATTATTTGTTGACTAATTGCTGTGATCAGATAACAGTCTCACTTTAGAACCTTTCGCAGACATGATCACGAAGCTACTGATTACCTTCCCTGTTTGTGTTCGATGAGAGCGTTCTCCTGTGGTGCCAGGCGTTCGTTCATCACGCCAGATTGTGTTTCGATTTTATTCCAAATGGAGTAAACAAAATGCACTTAAAAGACCGATACGTTAAGCAGCTGAGGAGCGCGCATTGTCAAACATTGGTTGGTGTTGCACATGAAAGGGAGGCAATTGGGAGAAATTTTGTTGGAAGAAGTAGCCAGATTTTGCCTGAGCGATTTATAAGGAATTCCTTATTGTGCCCACGCAATGGATCGCGCTGGTAAGCCAACTTTGCCTGTGCGGGCGCGATCGCGCTGGTCTATTTGAAAGACCTGATGTTATGGTAATTGTGTATGGCTCTTATTATCATACATTGATGTGCATTTGGGTCATTCCTTGCCATGGAAAAAAATATCGACAGGCTGAAATTGTATCCATCTCTTAGAAAAGGTCCAAGTGCCGGACGTCGTGTCCGATTTGTTTTAAATAGTTATTTAAAGCTCTGATTGCCTTGCTTCAAAGATTTTGTCTGGATTTTAGTTTACATTTTGCATTGATTTAATTAAAGTCACTAACTTATTGCCAACTTTAATCCATGCAAAAAGGTATTCCCATTGCGGTGAACGTTTCATTTCATATTCAATATATGGCTTTTTCTTCAACCCTACCACTTTAGGTCAGCTTTAATTCTTGACATGAGTAGCTTACTGAATTCTATGTAGTTTAATGTTGTCTCTTATAATTTCAGGGACAATCAACGCCATAGTGACACCTATTTTCCGGCTATGCTACAAGTATTTAAAGGAAGGGGGAGGAACTACAAAACACAAGTGAGTAGAAAACATCACTGAAGGTGAGATTAGAAAACCGAGAAACCTCTCAGTAGTGAAGGAAAAGACTGATACTTTACTGTTTACAGGGTGATAGCTCGGTCAATGCATGGACAGAAGACATGTCGAAAAATAAGGGAAATCACCTTGACTGGACTGGCTTTCTAACAGGAGAAAATAAACAAAATACCAACGGGACATACAGATAAAATAGCCCCAATGAACCAGCGCAATAGGCCTCGGCATAGAACAAAATCTAGTTGAATTATGAAATAAAGTGCATCAAAAATTCGTCGAAAAAACTACCAGAAAAAACTGCAATGAAAAAATTTTTAACTAATATCTCTAATAAACTAGGAATAGTGGAAGCACTATATTGCCTCGCTAAATAGGGGATGTACAAAGGGGGCAGCAATAGATGTACTCAGTGCTTAGTAGATCTCCCCTTCTTAATTTCGAGATAATGTTTCACCCAGGGCATTCTTATTCGGATGCCTCGGCAAACCTCTGCTTCAATGAAAAAGCATTCAAACATATCAAAGAAAGTACGAAGACTGCAGATGCCCCACAGATTAAAAATTTATGAACGGACTGCGAAATCTCTTAGGTTCCTACAACAATCACCATGAAGCCTTGCATATTGTTTGGCTTGCAGTAAAGTTCGGCCATTCTCTTGAATTTCATTGTTTGTCGTTGCTGGAAGAAATTAAGCTTTAATCATCAATCAACTCACAGCTGCGGCAATTCCATGAACACTATAAGTGCTGATTGTAAATTCTTTCACCTTCGACTAACTGCTGGAATGTGGAGGTGATGCGGAAAGCATCATACCTTCCACCTTTTGAGAGAATCCAACCCACGGACATGCCTATTATACGCACGGGATAGACTATAAGCTCGCTAAGCCGCGAGGCAATAATCCTGGAACAGTACACTACCCTAGAGAGAAGAACTGGAAGCATAAGAACAATATGGAGTTTCTTATTAAAATATATAATACATTGAAAGGATATAGATCAATAAAAACTATATGGAATTTGTTATTCACGATTACAGCATAATAGTTACCAAGAACATTTCGCCAGCAACATACCGTGAATAGTTACTGTTGTTCCCCTGCGAGTTCGAAATGGTCCATTCTGAGTTTCACAAACATAGCGACCCATATCTTGAGCTAACACTGATGAAACTTCATAAGATACCCATTGCACACCCTTGGCCAGTTCAATTTCCAATCCGGATATATCTATTCTAAACAACTTAACAATTAGTCCTGGGGACGAGCCTGCCACACAAATGACTTGTAGACCTTCCCCAACAAGAAGCTTCTGGTCACCAGTCAAATAAATAATAGAAGGATTTTCAACCGCACCTGTAAGAAAAGAGAAAGGCGAACAATAAGGTATGTCTGAGACGTATCTTAAGCATGGGGATAACATCAGCTAGAAAAAGAAAGGCAAAAGGAACTGCTGACGAGATATAAATAAATATCATTCCTGCGTACTGAGGTACATGGAGCATTTCTATAGCAAGCATTTTGAGTTATCTTTGTACGGAAAACAACAAACTAGCCAACATAGACCAATGAATGTTTGGCAACATTCAGATAGAGAACACATTACTACAAGCTCCTATACAGGACCTACAGTTAGGTTTGGAATTATTTTGATCACCAGGAGAAAAGTATTGAATATATGGCTTTAAGGTGATGCCAACTTGGTCTTTTGCTATGGCCAAAAAAGTCTCAAGAACCATACGCAAAGTATCGGGGATACATGCCGCCATGATTTAATCTTATTCTTCTGCATTGAGTGGTTACCACAGTAGTTATTGAACTAATCAAATGGTGTGGATCATCAAGCTACTTGTTTGGTGTTGCTTATAGCATCAGACAACAGAGAAATAAGATGGAGCATATTGGAAGAACAATCGTAATAAAGAGAATCTTCTGTCGTCATTTTGGAAAAGAAATGATATTCATCGGAGCCAATAAAACACTCTTAAACAACAACAGGAATAAAATATAGTTGCAGAGGCAAAACCAAAGACTAACTTTATATGGCCTTAAGCGAGCATCAGCAGATATTTAAAAATACTGAACACTCAAAAACGAACATGAAAAGAATGTATGCAGATAACTTCCTCGCTCCCTACAAATAGCATCCTTTTCCGAATCACACTACAAGAAATTTTCAGACCAAATATGAGACAAAAATAATTTTAATGTATGTATTGCATATGCTTAAGTGCACAAGGAACTTGCTACTTTAACGGTTGCTGCTATTCGAGATTAACAGAAATTCCTAGGAATGGTTTTGTCAATTATAATATGTTTCAAATGTATTTCTTGAAAAATACAATTCGTGAAAGGTTTTGGAACACCTGTCTCAAACTGCTCAAAATGACTATACTATTCACTATTGGTTCAGACCGTCCTTTGTACTGTGACTCATGCAAAGGTCTAGCCACATGTGAGTAAACTTAAAGCAATACAATGGTCAAAAACAATATTCAGCCCATCAATAGAATATGCAAAATGATGAAGTTTGGTTTTCATTTCAGGTGAAAAGCTTCAGCAATTGTCCCAAAACCTTGCTTCAAGGTTTAGATAATTTATGTGCCCTTCACTACTTGATTCACATTAAGTTATGACATCTGTTATGAGCATCACTAGGGATACTGCTGGTCATGGTAATCAAAGAATTGAAAGAATTTTGGAGTTGGTGTATCGAACATATCCATGGTCTGGCAGAAATAGTGCAATCAAACATGTTCACCTGTCCTTCGATCAGGTACAATTCAATCACAAATACTCATTAACTTCACTGGTCATAACCCACGTCATGCATAATTACTTCATTACATGCATAATTACTGCGTCTAAAAAGATGCCTGAAACTTGTGTCTCGCAAACTACAAACTAGAAATTTTGAGAAATGGTGTTGTTGCAGATCGATTTCTCCACTTTCCATTTCAGGCAATTGTGATATTTCACCTTCATTCCTATCTCCAGAGGAATTATAGCTCAAAATATACTGGCATATGCTACGAAATTTCATCAGTCAGTGGTTCTGAGATTATCTAAGCAAACGTCTTTCAGATAACAATTATAGTTATTCTTTCAATTAACAATAAGAGACATCACAAACTTCACACATGATTGCCAGCAGTTAAGATCATGGAGAGACTACTCACCACTCATTCAAATGTGATTACAGCTTGGTCATGGCATTGTACGAAAGAATAATGAGACACACAATAGCAGCTCTTTGAAAGGAAGTGAACGGCATGAGCTTTCGGAAATGAACTTGCATGATTTGTTAGATCATGATTGTTCACATCATCGGTAAAATCTACCAACATATGATTTTTTGACCAAATATGCAGACCCATCCTTATCTTAAAAGAGTACAGAACAAACAGTATACAACTTACCACTAGTTGTTACAACCTTCAGAGGGGCTGCTGCTACACTACTGATTGACATATTCATTGAACGTGAAAACAGTTCACAACGATACCTGCCACCATCATCTCTCCTAACATCAACAATTATGAGTTCACGATTCCTCCCATATTTGTATCTTTCCACAGTATTGGAAAGAAGTTTATCATTTTTATACCATTTTACATTGAATGATATCACACGTGGAATTTGAGCATGGGAGCATTGGAAGACGGCTACTGATGACAACTCAACATGCTGTTGTTGGAGTGTAACAGCCACAGGTTCTAAAAAAATATGAATTTGATAATTGCACTTTTCAATCACTCTTTTGGTACTCCATTGTCCTCTAGCAAAAAAAGAAAAAAGACAACAAATATGACAAACATTCCCTAAATTGCTTGATGCGTGCAATGATGCTTTTGAAAAAATATGTTCAGGAATTGAAATCTAGAGCAACACTCTGGAACTTGTATTATATTAAACTTAACTTTAGTTCAAACCAGTTTTCCCTAGGAAAAAACGTCAGCAAGGGATCGTACATGCATAGCATAAATCACCTCTACAGTTTGTACACCACAACAATTACACCTGCATAGTTTGACCTTTCACTCGCATGATAGCCACTACCAGTAAAGTATAATGATGGGCTATGTCTTGTCACCTCAGCAAGTACCAACACCAATTCCTTGCTACTATTGAGAAACCAAAGAAAGGCTTATCGCACCTTATATGTATTTCAGATCCAAACACCAAACAAGCCACAGAAGAGATTTACACATTATTTTCTGCAAGTGTCAACCTGCAGCCGAAAAAACATTGCGGCTCACGGCATCATAACAACCCCTTCTAACTTAAGATTGAATTGTTGCTTCGTGCATTTACTAGGGATGGGGAGTTTACGTATCCCAGATCAACCTAAAAACGGCAAAATACCTAAATACATAGAAAACCTGTCACTTAACATAAGTGATGGTGCTTTTTTCATCATATAGTTATAATAAAATGTGAATAGAATCCGCAACTACATACGCTTGGTTAATTACTAACCACACATTGTATTGTATCGAACAATGTTCCGAAATCATAAATTTGAAAACTTCCACACATAATTAAGCTACACTTAATTACATAAACCATAATTTATTACAAACAAACAAAATATACTATCATGTCATCAATGCCAAAATTGAGCAAATATGCATAAATAATTTCTGCTGTCTACTTTGTGTGCAAGAATGAGGGTCATCGGTACCTTCAAAAAGAAATTATGACCATATATACTACTGCGTCTTTTGAATGATACGTAAAGCAGGTATCACAGAAAAGGAAATCATCACAACAGAACACCTTAAAGGCTTCTTCATACTTTTAAATCAGCTTGTAAAAGTCAGCAGGAAAAGTAGCATTTTAAATAACATCCAGTATTTAGTGAAAGTTTGAAAATTTGAAAAAATGGTTCGTTACTGACCTGCGTGAAACACTTTACATACTCTGCTAGATTGTCTTACAAAATCTGTCTCAGCAACACAGGTGTACAATCCGGTATCTGAGCTGGGCATGAAATACTTGATGTGAAGTTTGCTTGTCCATATCAGATCTCCAACTGAAGTCTCATTTGAGTTGACTATGGTAGCTCCAGTTCGGGCAGCATACAGCAAGCCATCCTTAAACCACCTGGTTGTCAGCTGAAAGACAGTTGCAAACTGATGTAACATCTAATACATGCAAACAGTGTTTTCAGTGCTTTCCGGAGAATAAAATTAAATAAATTCACTTTGAGAACTGCACTGTAAGACATACCATTATTTCCACCGGATGTAGGCTATCTTAGATCAACTTTTGCAAACGCATACCCAATGACAGAGGCAGACTTTGAATCAGGCAAATCAGAACTTTGCCAGTAAAACATCTATACTAGGATTCTCCCCCTAAGACTATAGTCAGTGTACCTAATGATTACGCAGGGTCGCATGTTCCTAATGATTACGTAGGCCTATATGTTAACTTTCAGTCAAGCCAAGACAAGCAATCCAGGCACTGAATGACAGTAAGACATCTTAATCACTTAAAACAGACCTTTACATGGTTCTTCTTTTCTTCAGCGTGCTAAGTCTTGCTGAATTTGACCTACCTTGAACCGGTGAATATCAACTTTTCAGTACCGCTACTGGACTTGAGATGACCTGTGGAGCTTTTTCACGGATTGGAAGCATTCGCACGCACGCCCGTCATGGAATTTCCACATAAATCGATGGCTCAGTTCCTATAAAGCCGTGCGTAATAGTTAGGAACTGTTTGATATCAGCTGTTCCT
>JAOBRC010567565.1:0-11130 GCA_027575255.1 Scolionema suvaense | reverse complement strand
CAAAGGCAGTCTATCGTCGGTCATCAGCTGAAATCTATCGGTCATTGACCGATGACCGACGGCTATTTGAAGGCCTGGGTAAAATTCCCTGTTTCGTTAACCCTATTCGGGGGGTGGGGGGGGGTGGTGGTGTATATGTATGATCAGATCCAACAGGATTGGACATTTTCTCATTTTTTTCACTGATTTACTTTGTAGACCCGTAAAATTCTCAAAAATATCTGGCTGATAAAGAATTTGTTTTTTTGCTAAAAAAAATTTTTCATTCAAAACGTGCAAAAGTGGTGAAAATCGGACTATTTGGTGCCCAACTGTAGGGTTTAAAGTGACCAAATAAATGTAGCTAATTTAATGTGGCTAAGTGTCACCTCTTACACTTGGTTGCATTTCTGTAGTTGAATGGTTTGTACGTGTGAACCAAAAACTTGCAAACATGTTTACTATGAAGTTCCAATTCTGTTGATACAAAGCAATAGCGGCTAACATAGTGTTTTAGCAAGAAAGCGAGGCTAATCTTACTTAGATGCATTGTTCCTTTACATGTCAGCATAATTAAGTAACAGAATATGAAGCATCATTGAAACCCCGCATACTGATTCTTTTGTCTATAACACCATTAATGATGCAAGGAAATCAGTCAAACGTCAAATTTTTGTGGCTAACTATTGCACAATATGGTGATGACAAAAAAATTAATTTTGTCACTTCAAAGAATCAAAGTTAGACCTCAACACATGGAGACGTATGTTGATCAATCGATAAATTCCGGTGGATAAGTTGTACCTTTAAACAGAGATAATATTCTTCTTGAGATAGTGACAATTAAGTGCGGCTAACTGGTAGGATTCGGTCAAACAATTTTGGATTTATTGGAATTGTTCTAGGTCTTAGCATGAGGACCATGTTTGTTTGCCACCGAGTGTCTTCTTCTGTCAAAAATACCTACCTACGAACAAAGATTAAGTCCATAGCTGTGTTGTCGATTTATCAAACATCTTTGGCTTAAACATGTTTTTCTTAGCTATATTGTATACCAGGAAAATCATATTCAGTGACGAAGTGCAGCAGTAATATTAGTATAAGAGTTTTAACCACTGAAGATGATATTTTGCATTATTTGGCTTATAGCCACGCAAATTTCAGATTTCGTATGGATTCTCATAAAAAGTTTCAGTAACCTAGCTCAATAAGAATTACATAATGTTGCATGGAACAGGTACGTTAGAGTAATAAGTTGCCATCAGACCTTTGTGAGGGTTATTCTAGACAGAGGGTGCTATTTACATGTGTATTTTAGAGTTTGCCGCAGATTGTTGCATCAAGATCATGGTTTTCTACTTGATATAGAGTTAGATCATGACTTAACGCAAATTTTGAGTCTATTGCTCCTTTATACAGACAACATGCAAAACATTCAATTTTCGTGTGTTAACATCAATATTAAATTTAAGCCTCAGCCTTTTGCTCTTCCCTTCAACATTTCGTGGAAAAAAACTGTATGCCACAATTCAACAACTTTCATTTTAGCCACACACAAGATGGAAGAATCTTTAAGCTGTGTCCTAACAATTATTTGTGGTTCTTAGTTCAAGGGTACCGATTTTGTATGGTATTTGTTTCTGTCTAGCCACATGGTTTTGCGTACTAGTAGTATCTTGCTAATATAATTTTGGCATGCCATTTTGATTGTTTGTGTAGAGTTTCAAGTTCTTCTGACGCAATTTTTGGTGTGTCTATAGCTGGATTGTTGTAACAATAAGGCCAGGTTTTAGCTGCAAATCCTTGTCTTTCTTGTTACTAGCCATTTGAAAAATGAACGGTATAAATACAATCTGTCTACTGTGATAACATGAGCGCAGCTGTTGAGAATCTTGTTCATGCAATAAATTGTGGCCATTAGAAAAACCTTGTTTGTTTGCTCTTAATTAGCTGCAAATTTTGACAAAATGAATAATGAAACTACTGGGGATGGTCCTTGGACCTATGGCTATCACTGATGAAAATTCTAGTGATGTTGCTTAAAAAATGCTTTACTTATAAATTCAATTTTTTGTACTACAGCAACTTACTGAAAAATTCAAGATGTCCAATCCTGTTCGATCTGATCTGAAATGTTTTCATAACTTTTGAACGGATTCGTTGTTACATCTAGATTTTTGTGGCTTTTATGTTTGAATTCTGTTGACGAAATGAAGGTCTTATCGAATTGTAGATTCGTGCTCTGCTCATTGCTTCACTATCACTCAGTGCTAGGTTTTACTGAGCCCCTACCCGTCTTAGTCGACATTGTTGAATTCGGTTGACAATTCAAGAAGACCTTCACTTCAAGTCAGGATTTGTGAACCTGGCTATGTATTCAAACAAACCAGTCACTTGAACATTCAGGCAATGCTCAATTACTACGCAAACTACTTTGTGAGTACCAATTATTTAAGTTGTAGCTGCAGCCCATGGAATACAGTGGAGCAAATAAGTACGCAGTAAAGAAATGGCGCTCAGTGCAAGGTTTCCCTTTGGCCTGCACCCCCAACAGGCACCCCCTCATGTTTTTGCCAATTTTCTGGTGTTAGACCACGTTTTATCATATTTCTATGGTTTCAGCTATAGTTTTGAGATGTTTGAGGGATGAAATCATCCAAATTTGCATAAATAACCATTCTGTTTTTTTGGCATTTAATGAAGTCTAAATCAGTACTGCTTAGCGTCGAAAAATTGTGATTTTTTATTGCATCGGGTATTGTGAAAAACAGATATTTGCTTACCAGATGTTTTGAGTGTAGAAAGTTTCTGTGATACCTTATTACGTCAAATTAAGCCGCATACTTAATTATGCCTCACCTTCAAAAATGCGCCTTAATAAAACCGCGGCTTAATTAATGGTGCGGCTTAATAGAATGCGGCTTACTTAAAGACCGGGCAAGTTAAATAGAAAAACTTAATTACTGCTGGATGACTTTATTCAACATCATCACTACTTTCTACCTTGGCATTAAGTTCCTTTAAAATATCCTTGCATTCGTCATGATAGTTGTAAAAGTCAATCCGTTCGAAATTTTTCTTCAGTATTGAGTGAATCCTGCAGCTTAATTAAAACATCACTTACTCCTAATTTTGTCACTGTGCAGCTTAATTACAGCGCAGCTTAATTTAATGTGTCGGAATTAGAACCACGGCTTAATTTGACGTAATAAGGTATAGCGAAAATTTATATGTCTGAGGTTTTCCTCCACATCATTGACACTAATTCAACATGTCTTCATTGTTTTGTTTGTCTTGTTATTGTTTGTGCATAGTCTTAATGAGGAAAATTCTATTCTCTTTGTTGTTAGTTATTGACTGGGAAGAGAAGATCACGGAGAGCTACAACTCAAAGTGGAGAAGATTGGATGAATGATGCTAAGATTTGCATTTCAGAAAAAAGAGATCAGAACTTCTTACAGAAGTACTTCATCAACGATGAAATTGGTGTGTGATGTTTTGTAGAAAACCCTTATATCATTGGAGGATACATAACTAATACAGACTGTTGTAACTGTAGTCACATTTGTTCAAGATTACAGTTGTGTTACATATTTTGGTGCAATTTTGGCAATATGACAAGCAAGTAATTAGCATACTTTCCTGTGGACATATTGTACATCATGTAGTGTCTCATACTTCTTCAATGTGTTCATGACTTTGTTTGGCACAGGTTACTTTTAGTACTACGGTATGTCTTCAAAGATTGATTGCTAGAAGCTGAACACTATTCTGGACTTCTTGAGAAATACATAAATTATGATAATGCAAAGGCATCAACACAAGCGACATTTGTAAGAATGGAATTTATATCTGGATGTCCCTTAAAAATTGAAAACGCTTAGATAGCATTTCTGTCTCTTGTCACTGTTCGCTCTGATTTTGTTTCCATTGGTGATCTCCTCCTCCTTTCAGGTGCTATCCTCAAATTCTGGAGTAGACCCGGACTATTAGCTGTGCAATATATATAAATATTTAAATACAATATGTTTTGTGAAGGTTTTTAACTTTCAATTACCCCTACAAAGGCTGCGCTTTTTAGAGGTGTAAGAAGTTGTATGCTCCTCCCTCCCTAAAATCGTTATTTCTTATCGAATTGAATTCAAATTTGGCTGTAAGTATCTTTAACTTAATGCACATTAGATAATTTTAAAAGATTTCCTGTTGTAGACCCTGTACTTTAGCATATAGATGAGTGTGGATCATACTTTTTAGGTGATCCAGGAAATAGCTGAAAAACACAATATCGATGACAAAAATAGTGTGATCACAAACCTGGTATGCTAGTGTAAACTATTTTCTGCCAAAATATGCTCCTAAGCGTTTTAGGCAAAGTCAAGAAGGTCTGTTTGTGTAGCATCGGCACTGCCGGAGAAATTGTGATTATTGTATCGCTCTCCCAACCTTTGTAAAGTTAAAGGGGTCTAAATTTTGGAGTAGAATGCTGCTTGTAACTTCTGTCATACGAAAGGCGGAGGAATTATGATAAAAATTTCAAGTAAAAACTATTTGTGATAAGGGATATTTGTGATATGTCATACTTTGAAAGTTCTCAAGTCATGTTCATATTTCCGTCTGTACTATTCATGCTGTTATTCCTGCTTGTCACACATTTTTCGCGCTGTTGTAGGTCATGGGGTGTTCACTCTTCAAGACATATCACCAGATACATTTCTTCTGGCTTATCCGGGAGAACTCCTCACAAAAGAAGAAGGTGAAACAAGAGAAGACATATACGAAAAGGAAAACAAAGGCTGTTTCCTTTACTTCTTCTCTCATAGCGACAAGGCAGGAAAATTTCGAAACTTTTGGTAAGTATTTAATTTCTGTTAAAAAATTGTTTGGGTTCCTGAATCTGGCATTTATAGATTTTTCTGAAATACGGCATAAAGATGACGCTCATAAACAAAAAAGGTAGCAAAAAAGGTAACAAAAGAAAAATAAAATTGGTCGACTTCCAGGTAGCCATTTGTGTCCAAAAATGGGCATTTTAAAGGTTTTTGGAAAAAGTTAAAAAACCTGTAATTGTGCGTGATGAAATGATAGCAATTTTTGGTGTGAAACTTCAAAAAAATAATTGAAGGGGCATATGAACCATATGCCCTATACCTGGTAAAACTCGGTTAATCTTGGACATGGCTACGTCTGTTGAAACGACAGTAGTCCTTTTTAGGTTGTTATGATGTGACCATCAGTAGGGAAGATTGTTATGTTAATTGCCAAGCCGACGAGGCCATGGTTTCATTATGGATCTGAAAGGCAAGCGATTCGGAAGAGATTATATTCTTTTACAGGCTTTGACGAAAAAATGTTGATTTCAATGCCAAGGTTCTGATTGATCTGTTTTTCTTTGGTCTGTTTGATTATGATTATGTAAGTCTGTGTCTAGTATCGTGCCTGGCTTGTTTTTTATACCTTCTCCATCGTGCTGTACATGTCATGTGTGGACATTTGATTGATTAAAATTGATTGACCGTTGTCGATAGATTTGAGGATAAAAATTTTGAGATTAGGAGCTAGTCATTCTGTTTTTGTGTTTCTACGCCTAAGAAATGTATAGCTCTCATAACAACATTTTGATTGACAAATATTCTATCTAGGTGCTATGACGATTTTGTAAGGGTTTGACCCAGATTGGAATTTATTGTGGCACAAAAAATTAAAAAATTTAGCCTCCACGTTACTGTATTTTGTGAACGCAAGGGGGAAAATATTTCATCTGGAATACTGGTAAGTAGACAGTCGCTTTTCAGTATTAAACTGGAAAATTTTTTTTCAACCTATGCTACTGGAGACGGTCCCTTTCCATGGGTGACGTTCAGTTTTTCGCTAAATTTTGCCAAGCGTCAGTGGAGATCTATTAACCATCACCCAGGCTAACAAAAATTGTGCCGTGTGCTCCTTATTTCTGGGTGTGGTGTTGAGTTTTATTGCATGCTTTACCTGCGACATGACATGTATGTAAAGCATAACGCTTTGCAGTGTGCATTATTAGCACAATCTATACCTAAGTATTAATAATGGCGTTATCATAGTTACAAGCCTTCTGTGGCATCTCATTCTGATTTTTCTGTATGGCACAGCAGTTAGTTATCAATTTTGCGGGAGTCTACTAATTTGGCAACGTTTTAGTTTAAAGGGGCTGTCTCCGATAGGTTTCGGAAAAAAATTTCGAGAGTAGTAGTCAAGCAGATCCATTTCGATGCAACTACTCCCATGAAGTGCATACATCCCCATGACAACATTGTACAGTTGAAATTCTCTCGTTCAGTCTGACCAGGAATTTAATTTTTAGTGGCAAAAAAATATTTAAAATTTAGCATGAGAGTTACTCTATCTTCCGAATGCAAGCATTAAGAGGGAAAATATTTCATCATCTTCGAAATAAAAAATAATATTAGAACCAAATCTATTGGAGGCGATTCCTTGAATAAGAATAGGTAAAACAGTACACGTCTCTTATGCGTGGGGGAGGGAGACGAATTGTACTCCGAAACATGAACTTTGGCAAACTTAAGCTGTGTTGGTCAGATTTTGTGCACATTGACTTAAAATTTTTTTTAGTTTTTAATTTAGGTTTTATGGTCAGAAACGCTTTGTTCATAAGATTTTTGTCAAATAAGTCTTGGTCTTCCCCTCTTCCCTGGAGCAATTGATAATTGGTACAGTTTTCCACTGGATGGCTATGTCAGTGACCAAGTACCAAATATTACCAGAGAGAAAATTGAGCAAGTTTTGCATTATAGTGGTCCAATCTTTTACTTGTTAAAGCACTCTGGTAGTTTAAAAAAGTTTGATCTTTCATCACGGAACATCGGATTACAGTTCGTGCTAAGTAAGTGACAAAGCTTGGATCTACACACTTTTCAAATGCTAGACTGCTAGTCTTTGTATTTTTTATGCATTACTTGCTTCTCTCAACATTTCAGTCGAGATGCTACACAAATAGATGGTCTTGGCAAATTTGTAAATGATTCACCCATGCGTTGGACTAATTGCAAAGTGAGGATGCTTACTGTTGAGGGAGAACCACACCTGGCTATATGCTCAACAAAGTTTATCAAAGCAGGAACAGAGCTTCGCTATAGCTATGATTCCGATGCAAGATCATTGTGGTGGCGAAAGGTTAGTAAAAATATGATTCCTTCTGGAAACACTTCCAAACACAACTTGGCCTCAATACAATATCTAGCACATGAGGTTCTTGGATTTGTTATCACAGCTTCTTTTCTTCTGTCGTGTCCGCAAATTGAACTGCAAGGGTGTGCAACGTAAGTCAGTAGTATGGTCTCCTGCTGTTTTGGACTTAACTTTATTGGAAGAGTTTTATCATGAAGCCTGTCTGTCTTAGCAAATAATTTTGATTTTAGCATGGTTGTGAGAGTACACAATTGAAACAGTGATGTGTTTTGGTGGGTGTGGCCGTTTGTTGTAAAAATAGCTATTACAACTCTTTTTGGATTCCCGCTTTTGCGAAAGAGTCCTATAAGATAAGATCTGTCCTTCTGTCCGTCCCTCTATCTGTCACCGACTAATCGCTCAATACAGGATTTTCTGAAATTTGGTAGATGTGATGAAGCCAAATTTTGAAAAATTTTTTGGCTCAGCCAGCACGTGACCATTAATGTTCAAAAGTGGCTATTTTCACAGTTTTTCAAAAATATTTTGGAAAATCCATTCCTTACATTTTATGATTTTTGGTGTGAAACTAGAGACCAAAAGTAAGACATATATATCTGGGAAAAGTCTAGTTGTAAAAGTGGCCTTTTATGCTTACAAAAAATGGTCATTTTTAACTTGTTGTTGATTTTTGGTATAGAAATTAGCAGCGTCTGTAGTAGTAGTCTGTAGTCTGTAGTTTTGGCTCATGTGCCATATCTGAGAAAGCTCATGTTCGCCTTGGCATTCTTCGTCATTTTTAGGGGTTTTTTAACAAAAGATGTAGTGACCCACTCATTACTATTTTTGTAGGTTTTTCGTGTTAAACTGAAGAATAGTAGAAGTGATGATCTGAATGATAAAATCATACCTGGGAAAATGTTGTTTAGCATGGGTGTGGTGGTTTAAACCCGGAAGTAGTCATTTTTAGGTTTTGTGATATGAACACTACTAAACAGGTTTTTATGTTAATCATGTTTTGTTACAAGCCATCTGTGGTATCCCATCATCAATTTTGTGTATGGTATAGTACTATGATTCTTAATTAAATTTGCAGAAGTCCACAAATTCTGTGACTTCTCCTAATTTTGGACTCCTGCTCAAGCAGAAGGATCCTATAGAAATGTCTGTCCTTGCATCTGTCACACATGCATGCTCTGGGAAATCAGAAATCGGAACAAAGATAAGCTAGCTTTTTGTACAACTTTCAGGTCGAAATTTACTTCCTTTTGTGCATTTTTTGGTGTGAAATCTGAGAGTGATAATTTTTCATTTTTTGAAAACATTGTGGTTGGGGGGAGGGTGTTAACCCCCTGACAATTTTCACGCCCCACGTTGAAGTTACACCCCACTGACTGTACAGGTTGTGATTTACGCAGGTGAAAGAACGTTTTTTTATGTTGTCACACCTACTCTGGTTTCGGTAATGGACAAAACTTGGCTTTCTTTGTCAAGTCAGTCACAGTGTAACATGTATTGTCTTTAGCTGGTTTGTTTAGAAATCACAGTTAACTGTAATCAATTGCTGGTAATGAAATCCTAAACAGGTTTACTGTCCCAGACAGGGGTATTGAAAAACAAAGAAAATGCTGACATTGTAGGATCCTTCAAGAGACACAGGATTTGTTTGGTCAAGTATAACAGAGACTTAAGCTGGTAGAAGCTCAGAAATAACGAGGTTTCCTTCTCTTGTTTCCAACTGTCTTCTTGTAGGTGGCACATCTTACATTTGGTTGTTTGAAATACTCTATAGTGTGAAAAAGGGCAGAGGGGGAATTTTCAAAATTTGTGATAAGGGGAATGGAAATTCTTTTTGAAAAAAGGGGAAGGGGATGGTGAAAAGGGGGTGGATTGCTGTATGAAGGGGGGTAAAATATTCTCTTCCACATTAAGTGATTAATATCTCGACATAGTGGTGTCTCTTACACTTATTTGCTTCAACTTCTCAGTTTTCAACATTGCTTTCTTATTGTTCACACTGATTCACGTGTTGTAAAAACAAAAACATAAAAACAGAACACTTCATATTGTTTGTCTCATTTTTAAGCTGACACTGTGTACTTTGGAAAATGTCGCAAAAGCGGGGATTAGAAAATTGTTTGTATTGGGCGTGGCTAATTTTTATGGTAAGAAAGGCCGTACTTAAAGGAAATCTCTGACCACAAAAATCTGGCTATGCGTACTACACCTGCCTTGATATACCCACCAACATTCCTCTAACTGGCCTGACTAGCGTTGGGTATGTAATTGTTCTCAGTTTGCGGCTTTGGAGTCTGCGTATGAGGGTTACACCAGGATCGAAGTTTGGATTGCTGCTTGACAGAGATTTGTATTGATTTGTATTGATGGCATGCTCACAAACGGGAGGTGATCAAACTGATCAGCAGAATCGAATAGGGAGATAAAAGGGTACCTGATCACTGAAAAAAAACATGTGGGCCTCATTGCGTACAGTGTGAGCATTCATTGGTCATTCAAAGGAAGTGGTTTTGCAGCAATGGGAGTGGCATGAGATGATGTGGAGAGTGGGTATGAATTCTGAACCGGCTTTTGAGGATTTTAAATATTGAATATTGTGTCTGTCAATGCAGTTGTAGTAGTACATTTTGTGCTGCTTTGCGGGCTAGAAATCTATTTTGTCATGGTAGGTGGCAACCATGGCTATTTGCAGTTTTTAAGATGGATAATTAACTGACCAAGCTTCTGTCACAGGCGTCTTAAAAGTTGATAGTAGCGATTGTCATAGTCATGTTTATATTTAGCTTGTTAATATTTGGTGTGAAGCGCAATAGAAATGATTGTTGGAACCATATTTTATGCCATATGGTTTCGGCATGGCTACATATTTTTGTCCAAAAATGTAATTTTAGGTTGTTTGATTCTAATATAATGTAGTTATGGTTGCTGTGAGCTATCTGTGGCAGCCCATTTTTCTTCTGTATGGTGTGGTAAAGTGATGGTTTCATTGAATTTGCAGACTTGTTAATTTAAAAGGCCCTTTTTGATTAGATAAAGTTTCCTTTTTACAGTATTTTGGAGAAAATGTGACAGAAGATCCCTTTGCTCTGCTTTTCGCACGCTGCCATCAAAATCTAGAATAGGCCATGATTATAAAGAATGTTTTGATTTATTCAAACATTCCATTGACAGTTGTGATATTTAAAGTTGGGTAACCATATGATTGTTCATCCAATTGCTTACACTTTCAAACTCCCCCACACGTCTGACTTTTGTAATGATATGTGCTGCTGACAAGGTCAGTGGACTTATTCCACCATCCAATATTCTCTTTAGAGCAAATCATGTGAGACAAACAAGCCTTATGATTTGATTAAAATTGGTGTATGGCCAGCGGAAGGACACAACGTTGTAAGTGTTGCACATTTCTTACAATATGTGCTTTAATAGTTTCTAGTTATTGTTGGTGATGATCCTTAGCTGTTGTGCCATTCTTCACTCAGTGAATTTTTTATGAGAGTTGTGGGCATTGTGCGAATTTTTGTTTTGTTCAATTATTTTTTTCATTTCGCTGTGCAGATGCAGATAAAATTTTTTGATTTTTTAACATGCCATCTGGTATTTCAGATGCACATACCGTTATCTCTGGAATAACTTGTTGTGCTGCTGCTTTCGTAACTGAAGTTAAAATGAGGTGTGTCTTTCCATCCATCCTTCACCAACGAATTTTCCAACATAACTGCTTCATGGATTTTTCCAAAATTTTTGTATGAAGGTGAAAATCCATATGTGAGTCCGGTTTAGTTATACTGAAAATACTTATCAGCATTTTGCTATATGTAAAAGAGATTGGTAATAATGATTTAGATCCCGTCACTTGAACAACCAAACATCCAGGATGAAGGAACTGAGCTGATTCCCGAAGTCAATGAGGAATTAATGATCCAGGAGGGAGGAGGAACCAGCAAGAGAGAGAATCCTGAAGTGATTCCTGAA
>JAOBRC010567564.1:0-18202 GCA_027575255.1 Scolionema suvaense | reverse complement strand
TAGAGAAGAAAGTATTATATTGCTGAAGAAAGTATTATATTTTCAGAAAGTATTATTGACGTGTTTGGCGCGCGATAAAAGTCTGCCCAAAACTGTGCGAATGTGACTCTGGTAGTGTAACTTGTTCCGGGTTCAACATCAGTGTAATGCCAAGTTTCTTACCAGCTGGCACTTATGACTTAACTATTTCTCACACTGCAATCGTGAACATTACTATTAATACTCCAACACTTACACGTCTCTATGTGCATCATAACACTCGCCTGCGCTCACTTTCATTTATCAGCACCTTCTATGAGCTTGGATCCATCATCGCTACGGACAACGAAATAGATGTGCTCACATGCGACCATGCTTTAAACTCCGTTAAGAGGATGGACATTAGTAGAAACAGACTACGCTATGTTACATGGAAACTATGCAGATTTCGATCTTTGGAATTCTTGGATTTGTCCGATAACCGGTTGACAGAATTTAGCATCACTGAATGTGATTCCTGTTTTTCGCATGGTAAATACTCATTATTAACATGGCTGGATTTAAGGTCAAATGGTCTTTCCAAGCTTAATTTCGGGATAAAGAAGTTTAATTTCTTAACTTCTCTCTTCCTTGACGATAATAACTTGGAAAACTATTATTGGCCACAAGGCAGTTTGGAACGACTGGAAATACTGCGCTTAGCAGACAATAAGTTGTCCCATTTTACATGCTCAGGACAGTTTGCTAGCCTACTGTGGTTGAACCTTCAAAGCAATCAGTTGGATCGATTCGATCCTGCTCTCTGTGGCTTTCAAAATCTGCGAGAACTATCCTTGTCTAAAAATTATATCGGAAGCTTTAACTTTTCATCGCCAGGTCTACAAACTATTGAGAAACTATACCTTTATCAAAACAGGCTGACCAGTATTGATACTTCTACATTTAACATGCCAAAATTACGCATATTGCATTTGGGACGTAATCATGTGCCCACTTTCCAAGCTTCTCAAAACCTGGAAAATATTACGCAATTGAATATGGATGAGATGGGCTTACTCACGATCAATCTCTCATTTATGCCAAAGCTTATAGTTTTAAGCATGCTCGATAATTTTATAGAGGAGCTTAACTTTGATGCGGTGCCACACCTTAAAGAACTGTATTTAAGTAACAACCCAGTGTCCTCACTAGATCTGAGGCTCTTACATAATCTGAGTATTCTGGTTGCTAAACACAATGGGGCAACAGAAATTTTGTACGACACGAAATTCCCACCAGTTCTCCAGTACATGGATTTGACTGCATCTGAAATTGAATGCAACTGTCACTTCATTGGACTGCTCACTTTCCTATCCAGACATAAGACTCACGTGGCAGGTCGCTGTCATTCTCCCACGTCAGCAAAAGGAACTCCTTTCGAACAATTACCAAACGGTTTCTTCAGCAGTTGCTTTACTTTAGGAGCCAGCATTCCACAATCCCTTACATCCAGACGTAAAACAGCTTATACAATGAGTTCTCATCTTGTGGTTTTGCCCTCGATGTCTTTCAGTAACTTTTTGAGTGCGACAGTTCATGTGCTGCCCACTGGAAAACTGTTTTCAACTAGAAGATCAGTTAATGTTTCTACTTTACCTAAATTAGAGACTTTACGAATAACCTTTTCAACATTATGTACAGAATCCTCGCAGAAGGCCACCAAAGAAATATCTCCAAGCATTTGCCCTTCTGAAAGAGTGGACCGGGAAATGATTCGGACGACAAGTTCTTTTTCAATCAATCTAGCTGAGTGCATAACCAGACAGGCATGCACACCCACTACGGACGGTGAGTGATATGTATAGCGGGATATATACTTTAAGGTCAGAAACTTTCGCAGGAAGAAACTTTCGCGGATCAGCCAAGCCGCGAAAATTTTACATTTCGCGGGAAAAAAAGCTTTTGCGAATTGGCCTTTGTAATTATTTTTGTATGAAAAATCTTTCGCGAATAGGTCTTTTTCAAACTTTTCACGGGAAATAAGTTTCGCGGGAAAGATAAAATGCAACGAAGAAAACTGATTTTATAGTACATCTCACTTTGCATTACTCATGCATGTAGCATCATCCTAAGATAAATAGCAGCATCAATGCATTACTCACTATAGCTACTGTACTTTTCTATCGAATTAGTAAAACATGTTGGGTTTTGAGGAAGACTAAAATTTTAAAAATTCCGAATATTTCGCGGGAAAACTCTTTCGCGAATGAGCCTTTTTTAAATGTTTGAGGGAAAAAAACTTTCGCGGATTGAGCCGTTCGAAATGTAGCCTGCTCCCAGACCTAGCACACTTCGCTCACTCTGTGAGAAGTTGAATTCGAGCGGAGTCTGGAAGCAGGCTCTTTGAAATGTTTCGCGGAAAACACTTTCGCGAATTGAGCCGAAAATCACGAAATCGCGAAAGTTTCTTCCCGCGAAAGTTTCTGACCTCAAAATAGGCAGGAATAGATCCAGAATATTTTACAAAGAGTGGCACAGATCCGACCCATACTGAGCAGCAAACTAAGATCGCATTCGTAGCCTAATGAATTGTTTCGACTCTGCTCCTGTGCAGCTTCGAAAACATGAGAGATGTATCCTTGCCTGAAAGTTTTATATCACTAAGTCTAAAAACCATTATTTCAAGAGCTTGGAATGAATATTTATTAAGTTCTATGCTACGCATGTTTCCTTCGTGACTTTTCATAGACATGTTATTAAAAATCTTTACAGGGAAAATAATTGCATTTCTGAACCGAGGTGGGTCTGGCCAGAATATGCTTCAGAATATTAATTTTTACTTCAGGGATTGAAAATGTTGTGTGCACTATGCCTAATGATCTCTACTTTATATTTCCGTAAGAGAAAAATCTCACCTATATGACCGTCCGAAATTTGCCCAAAGTAAAAAATCGGCCGAAAATGTTTTGTCCGAAATTTTTTGCATTTAATGTATGATGCAAATAAAATCACGATCTAACAAATAGAGCAAGTTCCATTCCGAAAGATCGCTCCATTCAGCCACAATTCCCTTTTAAAGATCTGCTATTGTGCACCCCATTGTGCTTCCAAAGGAGGAGTAATCGATCTGCAAAACCGTGCCTCAAAATTTTAAGTTTGTTTCTGGTTCGGATGCTACACGCCGTTAAATTTAATTTGCATGCGGCTTCGTCAATGCAAATGAAAAGCTATGATAATAATGTATCATATTTCGAGAACGAAACTAGATACAAAAAATTTGAGACACTGTTTTGCAGTCCCATGTATACTGAATCTGACGCAAAAAAATAATTTGCTGGGAATTAAGGGTCGGGGAATTAAAGTCAAAATATGGAAATTGGTTATCAAATGAAGTCACGTGACACAGAAGAACAAAGGAAATCTAAAATTTACATTTCTTTTACAGAAATAGATGAAATAATCTCCAGACGTTTACACAAGTCACTAAAAACTGTTTGAACCTTTAGTGATTTGGCCATTTTGAGCAATTAGAGACAAGCATTCCGAAACCCTTACAGTATCGAAGATAACTGTTTTACTGTGGTTGGCTTACAACGTGGAAATAGACTAGCTTAGTCGCTTTTCTCTAAAACCCCCAAAAATATACCATCAGTGTGTATTCTGACTGCTGCCCAATTCAAATGAGACTCTTCATAACAGAAGAGGAGAAAGAAAAAAAATTTCCCTTCCGGGGGTATTGATTGACTTTCGCATTGTCCGCTTTTCACACTCTGGCTCTCGAACATAGACCTGAGGAAATGGACTATGCTAGTTTACGTTGAAATAGAATTTGAAGAGATATACGTCCAAACTTACAAGCACCCGACCCTCTGTAAAAAGCCTAAGAAGGCTAGATCTGAAAGCTAATATTTTGTTGAAACGTGGTAGTCTCAACTCTGTTATTGTAGGAGGAGTGGTTAAATTACCAAAATTTGGGAAAAAGTACCCTCGATTTTAGTTAATTACATCCCCGCCCCCAATCAAGAAATATTTCGGAGGCATGCCCACACTCCCTTAATGTTACTACTCTCCTCGCTAAAAGCTGCAACAGTATGAAAACCGGGATACTTCCCCCCTGCAAAAGGTAAAAAGTTGCAAAATTGGAAAAAGTCAGAACAGGACGTATGTTCACTGAGACTGAGAGGGAATTGGCAAAAAAGGATCATTTCCCCTTCCCAGAACAAGTCACTACCCGCCCAAAAATTACAATTAGTGAACAAAACGTCTACCCCTCCTATTGGTTACCATCCCTAATCAATAAAAAATCTGAAATACCTCTATCTCAAAGTAATTAAACCCCCCTGCAATAAGAGGGTTGAGAGCACATATTCTTTATGACTGTGAATGTATATCTTAATGTATCTTGTAGCAAATGCCGTTGGAAGTAAAATATACTTGCATGCTTTCATCACAACGTCTGCACTAGTGCTTGTCAGTATCATTACTGCTGCTGTTATAATCCTGAGAATAAGACGATACTACAGGAGGCAAAACCCGTATTACGAGGAACCACAGTTCGAAGGAGAGAATTCTTCACCCGAAAGATCAGAAGAGTTCATTGACATGATACCAACCACGAATGAAGTAAGATCTTACTGTACTCTAAGAACAGTTGGGCCTCGAATTACAGGAGATACTGAGTCCGATCGCATTTGTCCTGCCATAGATCAGTCACAGTACGATGCAGCGGTTTTTGTAACACCATTACATGATTCAAGTATTTCTGGTTCACACAAAAACATGCCTGTTGATGATATGACGTGAACTTTTGGTGCAGAAATGTTTAATGTTTACTAAAATTAGAATATTTCCCGCCAATAATGTCCATGGTCAAAAGTTTCTGGAATCTTTCCTTTATTGATGCCAGATTAGTCTACAATCCTGGTCAAAATACTTTGGCACGCATGCGCATTTTTGCCATTTTACGTACCGCAAGTAAATTAAAACAGGCCGACAAGTGCCAAGCCGCAAATCAGGGCGGAAAGGTGGGTTTTGTTTGAGAGACTCACTAATTCTGACTTTTGAAATATCAAGTTTTGGCATTTCTAGGATATGTGCAGGGTGTGGTAGGGCTTGCTTTAGAGCGTGGCTTGGGTTTTTTAATTTTTTCAGGTAACATAGAGAAAAAAGGGGGTGGCATTCGGTCTACTAGCGTACATTGCTAAAAACTGCACTGAGAGTGTAGACAGAGGTTGCTAAACATCTGCAAAAAATTTCTTGAAGCGCTTGCAATGCAAAGTGCTTTTAAATGCAAAAGTGGTAAAAAGTGCATTTTTGATTTTGACTCAAAAAGCCTTTTGTGCCAAGTACTTTGTCCAGGATTGTAGTAGTAAGGTAGAAAAAATTCGTACAAAAAACTGAAGTAGAAGGTCAAAGAAATCCATAAAACGCATCGAGATTGGAAAAAATAAATTTGCGGAAATTCTTCTGTTCTGAGTAATACTGAATTGTTTTGCAGACTTTTCTTTAATTTCCGTCCTTTGTTTTGCTCTACGTTCTTCTAGAATAGCAATGTGACAGTGTCAACATACACCTTATTTTTACAAGCATGAAGCTTATAAGCCTACAGAGGCTGAGATTGTTGAAAATATTAAGCATGATTTAAGCGTACACTGAGGCTGGGAATGAGGTTCACCAGTAGTTACTATCTATAAACGTTGTTTCTTTTGATTTTGCAAAACTTACTTTATTACTGTCTTTCAAGCCCCTTTAATCAAAAAAATTTAATGAATCCTTGGCACGTTCTGTGCAGAAAGTAATGCATTGATGAACAGTTATAACATTTGTATGAAACTAGTCGTCAATGACCTACTATGAACATTTTAGGCTTCAAAAAATTTAATGTGATATCATAAACACAAAAAAACAAAGAAAAGACGTTTTTCCTGATAAGGGGAGGGAACTTAAGCCCCTTTCTACTGGGGTCTAAACTCGGGCACTTTCGCATATTGACCGGCGTAGGATTTCATTTCTTTTTTCATAGTTTCTTAGACTGAATGCGATACCTTAAGGGGATAAATTTTTGCGTGGATATATTTTTGCGAGTCCAATTTTCGAGGCATTTTGCGTGGATTTATTTTTGTGAATCAGGGATTCGCAGAAAAATTGTATGGAAGTAATGTGCCAGTGTTTTAGATTTCTTGTCATTTCTCTTCACTGTTCTATATACGAATGATCCGAGAGGAATACACACCATGTCCTTACCATTGATGACTGTCTTGACTCTTGTAAATTCACACCGTGGGAGGGACTACTACTTAAAACCCCTCAACGGAATACATACGTCTAGTCATATCGACTTCATTCTCAAACTCTGCGCTACATACGTTTCTCTCTTTCATTTCGACGCCTCGTGCCATACCATATAAGGTATGCCTAATTATCATATCAATGAACTCATAGGGAGTCTCAGCCATGTCAACTTTGGTCGAACTATGCTCACTATGAGTAACTAATAATTCACATAACAGAAGTAATACAGCGAATACACATTAACGAAAGAAAAGAAAGCAGTTCTTATCATGTAAACTAAGGCTATTTAATAAAGACCGAAAAATTTGTAGTCTTTGCTTTTAGTCAGGCTGAGACTTTAATTTGATAAATTTTGCTTGGATTTAATTTTGCGAATTTACTGAAAAATCGCAAAAGTCGCAAAAATTACCCCACGCAAAAAGTCCCCTTAAGGTAGTACAAATTTCAGTTCCTGTTTACGAGTCAATTTTGTAGAGCAAATACTAGTAGATTTATTTTCATCAGGAGTAGGGTAAAAAAAGGCCATTAAGTTCCAAAAATTCTGACGCATTCATTCTCGGAAAATGTATCTCACAAATCTCTTAACTGAAACACTCCCAGGAATTCCGAAAGCCCAACTAATAGTTTATTGTACTTCTAAACGATTGTTTTTAGGCAATGTATCTGTTTCATGGCCTACCAGGTACTTTCGGAAGGGTGACGGTAACCGTCTCGACACCGGCAGTTCACAAGCCGAAAAAGCCCATAGGAATAGGCTTACGGTACGGTCCTAAACTTTTGCATGAGGGCAATCCTGATGTCCATGCAAAGTTCAAGTTCTTGGCTAATTTTGATGGCAAAAGGACCGTATAGAAATGATCCCGTCAATGTGGGCAAAATCTGGCACAAGTTTCGCTTTGAAAAGATTGGTGATTCAAAAGTTAGTTTTTTACTGTTAGGACTCCTATTAAACAAGACTTACCGTCGGGTAATTAATTTTTGCGGATTTTTTTTTATTGCAGAACTATGTTTTAGGACTGAAGGATAAATCCGGAACATTTGGTGGAACTAAATCGTTCATGGATTTTGGGGAATACGGAAGCTTGAATAAGTGTTTGTGAAAATTCAAGGGCTGAAAAAGTCCCCATATTTTCTTGTCTTTCCTTACCGTAGTCTCTAAAATGCTCAAATTTTTGCAAATGACAGATCAGACCCAAATTCGAGACAATTAATTCCTCGAAAAATAATTACCTTAGGGTAACCAGTTGTCCGTATTGCATAGAAGTTTCAAGTTATGCGGGTTCCTACCCAAATGCTTTGCAGGGACAAGACATAAATAAAGCATGGCAACTGATTTGGTCTTTGAGAAATCGTGGCTTGAAATATTGAGTTTCTGATTGCATGCAAAAAATTTCTTTATAATTTCTGAAATGCTTTACCAAATCACTTGCATTTTTCAGGGCACGTTACGGATCTGCAGAAGAATAAACATAAACAAAAGGACGTTTAATATAACGTATGACCTGCCCTGGTGACGCAGATACAGTGAAAAGAAATAACTGAAGTCAATTGTTAGTCTAAACTTTCTTATTGCTTTTTTTTTTTTGCAAAAAACAACAACAAACAAACAAAAACAGTACTATTTCAAACAAATTCAACAGAAAAATATTCAAGCATGATGTAAATCCATGTAAACTCATTCGGATGTATACCATTTTCATAAGAAATCAAACATTCGAGGTAGAATTAAAAGTTTCTTAAAAGTTTGAAGATTTTATTAGGAAAAGTTTGCCATTTGGAAAACTAATTCAACCATGATGTAAATCCATTCAGATGTATATGATATGCATTCCACGATGTAAACCTATTGGGATGTATATGATACATACTGACACATTGATGTCTGTGTACACCTATTAAGAATACGAAGTGGATAATTATGGCTGACGGAATATCCGAGCAAAGGACAAGACAACAGTGCCCAACTGCCACGAAGGTAAATATCGTTAATGCATTCCTATTGCAATTGCCTTCAATAAAATGAATTATTCATACTTAACTTTTCCTGATTATATTTTCTGCTTATATTGTGCACAGGCTGCAATTTTTTTGAGATACAATATGCCTTTTCAAATATGAGGTATGTTCAACTATGGAGATAAAATATGCTCTTCGAAATTTGATTTATCTACGCAACATATGTAGCTGTTGAATTGCCTACGAAAACCCAGCGAAACGGATAGTAAAGACCTTACCCTGCGGGCAGGTAAAAAACGAATAGATGTAAGAGAGAGAGTCCCTTGAGCTTAGACGCTCGATATTGTTCCTGGTTGATCAACATCTTACAATACAAGCAAGGCCCTAGAAATTAACTCTTCACCATGAGATAACAACTTTTTCACTTCTTCCACTGCTCACTGCAGTCCGAGTTAGTAATATCTTCAACATAATACTGTAAGGTACCTAATAGAAGAGGGACGCTTATTAATTTTCGAATTTTTTTCCGATACCACAACTCGGCCCCCCGTCACTCCCCGGAGCTTATTCTGACACTACCACCCCCTTGTTAATTTCTTGCAGCTCATACTTTTTTCACCTCCGGAGCAAAATTTAGGGTTCTTTAAGTTCAAAACCGATGAAGCTATTTGTGGTACGATGCAGGTATCAAATAAGCAGCGAGGTGATGCTGACTTTTTTTGTTTTCGGCTATTGAAGAACCAGCAGGTCTTTCTTACTTATGTAATAATTTAAAAATTATCAAGCCACGCCCATTTTGGGGCTCTAGCAAGCCTTGTACAATCGGGTATGCATCCGAAATATTGTTTCTCGAAATTTGATTAATAAAACTGTCAAACACAATCCCACCCAGCCACCCAGATTTGTGGCGATATTCCCCTCGTTCAATATTCCTTTGCTTGTGTATGTGAGCAATACACCATTTTTGACGCTAAAGTAATTCCAAATATATTTTGTTCAAGATTGTAGTGTTTCTTAACACTGACCATGTTTTAAAGATTAGAACCGGACAAAAACAGGCAAATTCAGCAAAAAATACTATGCCTTTAACAGAACATACTACTTTTTTAAAAAAAAGCGTTTTCGTCGGTTAACTAAACAGTGTATAACAATAAAGGAAATATAGACTAAAAATCTCTGAAAACTCTACAACACTATAAACACACTATACCCGATATGTATGATCTTGCGCACGTTGTTCCAATAGCATGCAACTGCTGGTGTACTTCTATGTGCAATGAGTGGCGCTCTCATTCCCCCCACACATGGCTGATTTCAAAAGCTGAATACAAAGCACACCATATATGGTGCGATTTCGCTCTGAATCGGACTTAGACATCGCTCGCTGTTGGATGCTATTGGAAATTTATACTCTGTTGGTATCAGGACATGGATCTCAGAAAAACGTTTTTCCAAACAGGGTGAGGATCTTGTCATAGAGTTCCATAACATGGGATATCACAAAGTAAATCAAATCAGGTCAAGTCAGACTGCATATCCAGTCATCAATTCCAGATGATAAAGAACTGAATATGGTCACACTTCATGATAATGCAGAAACACGCTTATGAGATATGGTAGAAAAAACACAATTACTTGCCTACCAGTACTCCCACCGCCTGGTAACCTATTGTACACAAGAACATATTCTCGGAACTTCCTGTAAAAACGCTCTGTTTTTTACACATGTTTTTCATCTGTAACACAAACAGAAACATAAATCAGATATATATAAAAGTAAAAGAGTTATGGAGCGGAAAAATGTGGAGAAATCTTTGACATGAAGACACTGGGCTTTTACAGAGTATCATCCGTATATTTAAAGGTAGCAAGCTGCTGAGTAAAAGGACAAAGATCTCCCAGAAAACCTTTCCTAGGTTTTTTTTCATAGAGTACCATTAACTAAATCGGCAAGAACAAGAGTTGTCAAAGTCAAACAAAGAGAAATACTGTAATGCCTCGAATAAGCGTCCCCTTCAAATAAGCACCCTCCCTCGAATAATCCCCCACCCCAGAAGTGAAATTATCGAACAAGCGCCTACCCTACAATCTTCAGGAACCGGTGCCTAGCTCGAATTTTCAATAAGATGATAATTGAAGGGCGATTTAGAAAGAAATAATGAATAAACCATGGGTGTTTATTATACGTCCATGAATAAACACTGCAGTTTGTTTTAGCGTACATTCTTATTTTATCTTTTTCATCATACGAACATGGGAACTTTTTTCTGTTTAAAATTATTTGTAATGTAAATCCTTTTTTTTTAAATAAGCGCCCCCCTCAAACATCTATGCCTCAAATAAGCGCCCCCCTCGAATGACCGCCCACCTAAAAGCTTCAAAAATTAAATGCGAGGCATTACGGTAACTATCACTTATGTTACAGTACGAACTACCTTGAGGGGATAAATTTTGGCGTGTCCAATTTTTGGGGCTTTTTGCGAGGATTTATTTTTGCGAATCAAAGATTTACAGATAGATTGCATGGAAGTAATTTAGCGAATGAGCATCAACGAAAGAAAAAAAGGAGGTTATTGACATGCACATATAGAGAAAGAATGATTCCGAGCAAATCGTTATCAATTAACGATCGAAAATTTATTTGTATTTGCTTTTGGTCAGCTTATGACATCATTTTGATAAATTTAGCGAAACTTCACAAAACTCACAAAAATTAGTCATCGCAAAAAAAATCCCCTTAAGGTATGACCAACGATATTATCACAAAGCTTAGCTAAGTGAGGCACAGTATATACGTGCGGTCTTAGAGGAAGGATAAATATGAATAGACATACAGGAAGTACGCGAAAAGATGGAAGAAGAAACAAACCGAAATAACCACCTCAAAAGTAGAGGAAAAGACTAGGTCAGAGATAGTGGGGACCTAATCATATGGATAAAAATACGAAAGCAACACCACCGACTTAACCATATGGATATAAAAGTACAAAAGTGACACCACCGAGAGTTACACAATATATATACATATATAGTCCCGTGACTGAGATATTTCTGACAACCCAAAGACTAAGAATCATAAAGGACATAAGTACATGCAGATACCCCTGCACGACTACCTATCATAAAACGTCGATAAGAAAGTTTTAAAAAATATATAAGAAAGTTTATCATATGTCTACATAAGCCCGACCACCTGCAGAATGTAAGTCATAAAGCACTGAAATATGTGCAAGTATCACCGTATGACTGCCTAGCCGCGACATATGACAACATGACAGATGGTATGACAACTTATCAATAACAATTCACGAAGTTCTGGATATTTTGCTAAAGCATGGAAACCTTCACTCCTAATCACAAATATAATCACATTTGTACAACTTCCGTTGCTAAAAATACATTTATAATCACAGCTTACCAGTCCAGTCAATATCAGTCACTACTATAAACAACATCTCCATTAGCACTAGTCTCAAACAAATTACGTTGGAAAAAATCATGAAAGCAATTAAAGCGGGGCTACAATGCTTTGGTGTATTATAAAACCTGGATTTCATGCTGCAAAAAATACATTTTTTGATTGACCTTGAGCGCTGGAAGGGAAACTGAATGTTCAAGGTTATCTTGGACCTCTCTTCAATCCTCTTCTGCCAGAAGAAGTCATGCTAAGACCGTATACTCTGAAGGAACAAAACTTTATTTTGTTAAAAGTGCAGCGCTTTTCTTTTCAAAACAGTAGTTCAACCAAGATCTAAAGTTTTGGGTGTTCCTATTTTGTATGGTTGAGGGAGGGGGGGAGGGGGTTGGTGTTGCGGGATTTTACTAAAAATCTCTCCATTTTTCTGGTTTTGTCTTGCAACAAAACATGAGCTGACATAGCATTTCAAATGAATGGTTTTTGTAAACTACGTCTGTGGGTTTAGCTAAGCCAAAGTTCAGATTCAAGCAATAATCATTCTCCTGTTACATTGGAAGAGGGAGTTAGCTCTCCCTCCAGTACATACGCACGCCTAAGCAGAATAGTGCTAAAAGTTGACATGATTTTATTGGTGATCATGCAGAAGTAGTTTGGAAATTTTGACTGCGTCGGAAGATATGAGTTTTTGCTACCACAAGCAAAGGAAAATTAAAGATTCTGTTAAATTAGGATTTGCATCTGTTGGGGCTTACCATCCAATCCTAGCAACAGATAACGACGTATTTTATTTTTATTTCTATGTTGTGTTTATATTTCCAGTCTATAAACGCAATACATAAGAGGTCAAAATAGGCCAATAGGACTCATGGTAAAAGAGTACAAAGAGACACCAATGATGAAAAAAAATGTAGATGTATATGCACGTCTGTTTACAGGTATGAAGACGTGAGAATGAAGGATAGAACGAGCTATGTAATGAATCTGTTGCGAAAGACACTTTTAATGGGTATTCCAGTACTAAAACATATGTGGTGCAAAATTTAGTTTTATTTTGTTTTTTTGCCATATGAGAGCTTAACATCATGCAGGAGGAAAGTGTGTCCTTCTACAAACTTGGTCATAATTTTTCACAAAAGAACGGTTTCCGTCGTGTTCTAAAATGTCCTTGCTATGCAATTGTTAGTCACTTTCAAACATTGTCTTCTCAAATATTTTCAGATCACTTGCAAATTTCATAGTCCTACCAACATCAACACATGAAATTGCTCTGCTCTTGCAATTTATGATCTCTACCCATTCCTATTGCCATAAGTATCGTATCGTAAGTTACCCGTACAGACGAGCCTCACTTCCAACTAACATCGATGAGGACTCCAAGGAAAATGGGAAATGACAATGACTCTCTTTCAACTTAAAAAAATGCACAGTAGCGAATACACGCCTTTTCTTTCATAAAAAAACATTTTATAACAAAACCAGCCTGAAAATGCCAAAATTGAAAGAAAACGTTAAGAAAATCCTCAGGCTCACGCGTCAAGTGTCAAGGATAAATGAAGCCCATGTTAGGAAGTTTTGTGCAATACATTGGCAGTGCATACAAATCTACTAAAAATATGGTTCCTCGTGAAGTATAGTACTGGCCGAGGGCTAAAATATTAAAGATAGATGAAAAATTTAAGGAAAAAATTAAGAAATTTTGACCCGGGAAAAGCAAAATATTGAAGAAAGTTTCAGCCTTATTATGAGCCACGCACAAAGAAGTTGAGCCTTGGCCTAAAAAAATGTTTTCTCGTAAAAAAACAAATGTGTATATATTGACCAGGACTGAAAACTGTTTGACAAAATTTATACTATTGCACGCAGACTGCAAACCTAAGCAGAATGCGACCAGTAGCAAATCTGCTTTTCCCGTCGCCTCAATGTTTCTGCTTTTCAATCTCCATAGCAAAGCAAGAACATTGTTCAGAGGACGAAATGTAGTTCACACGATGTTTCATTCAAAAGTGACAAGCCTCAACAGATACTTCATATTCACTTTCACGTAGATCATTGTTCTCCCCACCAAGATTCTGTTGAAGACAGACTAATTCTTTGACAGAGATATAAACCTCTTTAATAGAACAATTTCGAGAGCAGCTGCCTTGATTATGGTCATCAATGCTGTCATAGCAAGGTTCTGTGACATTTAATGCATGTAAAGGAGTGTGGTTTTGTGTGGTGCCTTCTTCAGTCTGATTTGCAGAGGAGGCTACCCGCAGTGGTTCTTGTGGTTGTGGGAACTGTTGTTGGCGTGGCTCAACATACGGATGACGCTGCTGTGATATTTGCTGATGAAGTTTGAAAGATAACAGTACGGTGATGACGATGGACACTGCCAGCAGAGAAGCAGTTACAATGAGGGCATACTTGTAAGTAGAAGATGACGTCTTTAGTGGCGCTGAAATGAGTATATACAAGCAGTATCAAGAGTTTACCTTTATACTGCCAACAGCATCGCGCGCATGCTCAATTTTTCGCCATATAAAAATCTTGTTTTTATAATGCGCCTTTATGAAGCTCCCTACCTTTCATAGAACCTGAACAAAATACTGCTGTCTGTTTGAGAATAGCTTCAGCGCGTAATATATCAATTTGTACAAAAATAAACAATACCTTTAAAACAACAGCATCGGTTCTTTTGTGCAGAGGCGAAATGTGGCGCACTATTTCTCCCAGTTTCCCGGAAGTGGTTAGTAATAAACTTGTAACCATGTGTGCAATTCTCCTATCTGCAACGAACAAGACATTTTCGTTGAAAAGCTTTAATTTAATATATTCCAAGAACTACGACTTCTTGCTATTTCGATCAGAGTATTGAAACATTTGAGCAAACTTCTTTTATATGTTGAAGATATTTTGAGACATCTCCTACCTCCAGCCTGGAAATGCACCAAGATAGAAGCTCTAATGAGCAACAGCGTTTGTCCAAGTGCGACTTAATTACAGCGCAGCTTAATTTAATGCGGCAGTGTTAAGGTGACGTTACACTACAACTTAGTTGTGCAACTCGATACAACTCGCTGCAACTCTCTCGCAACTCGGTGCAACCCCATCACAACTTTTTGCAACATGCCTGCTATCAACTGTTCACTAGCACGTGCATATGTTCGCAAATTTCTTTAAATCAAAACCGTTTTGATTTCAAGAAAGTTGTAGCTGAGTTGTAGGCTATAAATGAGCTTGTTGCCTGGGTAACCAGCCTTTAAACAAACTGTGTGGTGACACTAGTGACAGTGTGACGTATAATTGCGTTTATGCTAAGCAATCTCCATGGGCTGTCATGATCTCGTCATACCTTGTTAAAGCGCAGTTAATAGTTGCGGACAGTTGAGCGTCGAGTTATAAAGGGTTGCATGGAGTTGTGCAACAATGTTACAGCGAGTTGTATCGACTTGCACAACTAAGTTGTAGTGTAACGTCACCTTTAGATACGCGGCTTAATTTGGCGTAATAAGGTATGCATAAATTGTTGGCCAATTACTTTGGGGAGGATCCTGTTTCTATTTCAAGTATCACTAACCGAATCTTTCAAAATGGCGATATTGGCCGCGAAACTTCCCAGAATTGCACATGAAGCATTGTGTAGCATCAATCCTTACCGCTCAATACCTATTTTTGATTACTACACTGGTATTTTGCCATAAACAACGTTTATCTGCAAAATCTCAATGTTTTTTACTATTGGCATCTGTGGAAAATGCAATCATAGCATAACTACTCCTTGAAATATTACGCAGATTTCAAGCAGGGGAGCCTACTCGAAGCCCCCCCCCCCTCGCAACCTTTGTAGGGTTAAATACTAATAATAAGTAAGAAACGAGAAAAGCTCACCTTCAGTCGTTTTATAGTTTGCTACTGGAACGGAAGTAAGGAATTGGCTCTGCGAAAGTGTCTGACTACTTGCAGTGATAACCGCAGAATAAAAGCTGCTGGCTGTGCTTCCACCATAGACTACGGTTCTCGAAGATTTGAAGGAGGTAGAGGAAGACATGTGCTTAGAGTGCACCGATGCTGATAGTGAAGTACTGCGATCATTGGCTTGAGTACATCGCAACTTCATAGCTGGTGAATGAATTGGTGTCTCATACGTTTCAACTGAATTATATGTTGGAGATGGCGTGGAAGGAATCATCTTTATTGAGCACGTGCTTCTCATGATTTCCTCAACATTGCTTAGACGAACGTGAGATAATGCCTTAGGTTGACTGCAACTTCCGCGCACATCGTCGCCTCGTAAAAGAGGCAGAAGATAACAATCACAAACAATGGATGAACCGTCTAATGATAAGCTCTTAAAAACATTAGGTGAAGATTCGTTATATATTATAGTTTGGAGACGTGATTCGGTAGCATGCAGATGTGTCAAGTGAGGTAAGGTGCTGATATTTAACATACGAAGTGGAGTTCTGTCTATCCAAAGGGAACGTAATGAGGGCATGTACAATCGACGGGATGTAATGTTGAAGTATTCTAGCAAACTACCTGACAAATCCAACCTGGAAAGTCTTGTGAATTTACATGAAGCATAATCAAAGGTCTTCAAGGGGTTTTCCTTGAGATCCAGACTGTTCAGGTATTCCAGTTCACCTGTGCATTTAACAAAAGCGATTTTGTTCCGTTGCAAATACAGTAATGTTAGTTGCGGAAAAACTTTTTGTCGAATAGTAAAGTAAGACAGTTTGTTGTCCGGAAGGAGTAAGAATCGTAGATTATGACATTTTGGCGTTACTATGTCGAATAGAGAAATGTTACTAGAGCGCAGGTATAATCTAGATAGTGATGGCAGGCACATTCCACTAGGAGATATATTAAAAGAACTGAAATTGTTATCGCTTAAATCCAAATCATCGATGTGTCTGAATTTGCATTCTTGCCAAGTTACAGCAGTTACACTGGTGAGTTTATTATGCATTACTTTCAGTCGTGTAACTGAGTGCAGAGCACGGTCACATCTTAAAGATTCTAGAGCGTTGTTGTCGAGCTTTATAGAAGTCAGTCTATCGTACGAGTTGGCAAAGGAAAATTGTCGTAGAAACCTATTCTTGTGTACGTGTAGTGATTCCAGATTAGGCATGTTGGCATCCAGTGTAGCGTTGACTATTCGTGTGTTTGATATTTCAAGATGACGAGTATCAATGGGAAACGTTTTCGGGATTTCTGTAATATTTTCTCCAGAACAGAACACTGATCCATTCACGCATTTGCAGAACTCTGGGCAGGCTTGCTCAGTGCTCTCCATTGCATATCCCGCCACACATAACGCTATAGCCATAACAAAAAGCATTTCTTCGATGACTTAAACACGTAAGTTTACCACTTCCTCCTTTACAGCACTGATATGTTTGAAACGATCTCATAGCAAATGCAGTTTGCATAATCCTGTAACAAGAACCGATTCGCTAACATCAACTACTGACGGTTTCATTTGTTCGGAAAGAATCGGTTCTCAGAACTCAGTGAATGAAATAAAGCCACATATGTTTGCTGATAATCCTACAACTGGCTCTAGACAATCATTCTATCACATAGATTTTTCTTTTCCTTTTTGTATAATGAACATCATCAATGCCATGTTTGCCTTTTGTTGACTTTGACAAAGACATTTTGGCAGATTGGTATTTGTATAACTCTTCGCATGAACTTCAAGGTTTTTATCCATAACATCTAAGAAAGCTAATATATTCCCACACTCATAGCTCTTTTGCCAAAGATTACTGCAACCCCATGCAGAGATGACGCTATACCATGGTTGGTATATTTATGGATTGCGCTCTCGTGACAGCCCCTGCAGACGGAGATGCGACGTGCCATAGGTGTTTCCTGTTAGCTTCAACAGTTTATGCCGATTAGCTCCCCCACCTCTTCCACACACACAACATACAACAGAGGTTCACTAAAAAGGGCAAAACTAATTTTCTTCACTTCGGGTTTCGAATAGGGACTTGAGGCTACACTGAACACAGCTGGTAAACGTTGCAACTAAACGCAGCTGAGCCCAGTTAAGAAGGACAAGGGGTTTGACACGAGTGAGCACAGGAAGCATTAGCTTGAGACTGATTTCGTACTCACACAAAGGTTAGGAGCTTTTTTGACATCGTAAAGACTCGGGATCGGGCAGGTTGGGAGGGACGTGGTGTATAGGCCAGCCCACTGTGAAGTCTGAAGCATTTCATCAATAATTTTGGATGTTGATAGCTCAGAATGGTATAGCCTTCGTGCAGCACCCTTCACGATTTTGATCATCGTTTAGGGTCTTTGCATCAGAGCATGATTTGTTCTCCAGCGCCGTTTACTAATTATTCCCCGCAAGCACATGTTTAGCTGACTAGACGCATTATCTGCATAATTTTTTCTAGACTAGCATAGTCCATTTCATCAGAGCCAGAGAGTTCGAGAGCCAGAGTGTGATAAGCGGAAACTGCGAAAGTCAATCAATACCCCCGGAAGAGAAGCTTTTTCTTTTTCCTCTCCTGGTATGAAGAGTCTCATTTGAATTTGGCAGCAGTCAGAATACAAACTGATGGTATATTTTTTGCGGAT